>PVKM010000456.1:0-107493 GCA_004027735.1 Carollia perspicillata | reverse complement strand
TCCAGCCAGCCAACACAGCAAGATATGCTAAAACGACTGCTATAAGACAATGAAGAGAAAGAGTGAGAGAGGAACACAAGTACAAAGTGAGTAAAATGGCAATGAATAAGTACTTATCAATAATAACCTTAAATGTAAATTGATTAAATTCTCCAATCAAAAGACATGGGGAAGCTGAATGGATTAGAAAATGTGACCCACAGATATGCTGCTTACAAGAGACCCACCTCAGAACAAAAGTCCTAAACACAAACTGAACACAAACTGAAAGTGAAGGATTGGAAAAAAATATTCCAAGCAAATTGACAGGAAACAAAGTTGGGGTAGCAATAATTATATCACACAAAATAGACTTCAAAACGAAGGCCATAAAGAAAGACAGACCCAGAAGACCCTTCATAATACTCAAGGGAAGAATCCATCAAGAAGACATAGTCATTATACACATATGCGCCTAACATAGGAGCATCCAATTATATAAGGAAAATCTTAGAGGACTTCAAGAATGATATACACAACAATACATGTATACTGGGTGTTTTAGACACCCCACTGTCAACAATGGACAGATCTTCCAAACAAAATATCAACAAGGATATTGTAGCATTTAACAATACACTAGATCAAATGGACTTCACTGATATATATACAACTTTCATCTCAAAGAAGCAAAATACATTCTTTTCAAATGCACATGGAACATTTCAAGGATAGACCACATGACAGGACACAAAACAAATCTCAACAAATTCAAGGAAATTGAAATCATATCAAGTATTTTCTTGGACCACACGACCCTGAAAATAGAAACCAACATCAAGGAAAAACTCAAAAACACTAAAATTCATGGAGATTGAATAGCATGCAATTGAACAATGAATGGGTTAAGAATGAGATAAAGGAAGAAGTCAAAACATTTCTGGAAACAAATGAAAATGAACACACAAAAGTCCAAAACTTATGGGACACAGCGAAGGCAGTCTTGAGAGGGAAGTTCAGAGCAATACAGGCCTACCTAAAAAAGACAGAAACATCTCCAATAAACAACCTAACCCTACATCTACAAGAACTGGAGAAACAAAAACAAACAAAGCCCAGAGCAAGTAGAAGGAAAAAAATAACCGAGATCAGAGTGGAATTAAATGACATAGAGAATAATATAAATAAATCATAGGACCAATAAATGCAGGAGCTGGTTCTTCAAAAAGATAAACAAAATTGACAACCCTTTAACCAGACTTATCAAGAAAAAAAGAGACAAGACCCAAATAAATAAAATCAGAAGTTAAAGAGGAGAGATTACAACTGATACGATAGATATAAAAAGGATTGTAAGAAATTACTATGAACAACTATATGCCAATAAATTTGAAAACCTGGGTGAAATGGATGAATTCCTACAAAAATATAATCTTCCAAAACTGAATGAAGAAGAAGCAGAAAGCCTGAACAGACCGATAACAGCTGACAAAATTGAAGCAGTAATCAAAAAACTCCCAGCACACAAAAGCTCTCAGCTGGATGGTTTCACAGGAAAATTTTACAAAACACTTAAGGAAGAGCTAACCCCTATCCTTCTCAGATTAATTAAAAAAAAAAGAAGAAGAAGAAGAAGAAGAAGAGGGGAGATTCCCAAACTCTTTTTAGAAGGCCAACATTATCCTAATAGCAGAACCAGATAATGATACAACAAAGAAAAAAAGTATAGGTGAATATCACTGAACATAGATGCTAAAACCCTTAACAAATTTTTCACAAGCTGCATCCTGCAAAACATTGAAAAGATCATACACCATGATCAAGTGGGATCAGGGATGCAAGGATGGTACAATATTCACCAATCAATAAATGTAATACATCCCATAAAAGGAAACACAAAAATCACATGATCATAACAATAGGTGTGCAAAAAGCAGGTCATAGTGTACCACACCCATTTATGATAAAAACACTCAGCAAAGTGGGAGTAGAAGGAACATGCCTCAGCATAATAAAGGTCATACATGAGAATCCTACAGCCAGCATCATAAGCAATGGGCAAAAACTAAAAGCTTTCCCATGGGCAAAAGCTAAAAGCTTTCCCTTTAAGATCAGAAACAAGACAAGGGTGTCTCCCTTAAACCACTTCTATTCAACATAGTATTGGAAATGCTAGCCACAGCAGTCAGACAAGAAAAAAGAAAAGACCTCCAAATTGCAAAGGAGGAAGTAAAACTCTCACTGTTTTCAGGTGACCTGAGAGTATACATAGAAAACACTATACACTTTGCCAAGAAACTACTGGACCTAATAACTGAATTTGGCAAAACAGTGGGATACAATGTCAATATTAAAAAATTGAGGAATTTTTGTACATCAACATCAAAATATCAGAAACAAAAATCAGGGAAAAAATCCCATTTGCTATGGCAACAAGAAAAATAAAGTACCTAGAAATAAACCTAACCAAGGAGGTAAAAGATCTGTACTCAGAAAACTACACAATGCTGACGAAAGAAATTAAGGAAGACACAAATAAAGGGAAGCATAAACCATGTTCATGGATTGGAAGAATTAACATCTTCAAAATGTCTATATTACAGAAAGCAATTTATAGATTCAATGCAATCCCTATTAAAATACCAATGACATATTTCACAGATATAATACAAATATTTCAAAAATTTATATGGAACCATAAATGACCCCAAAGAGCTGCAGCAATTTTGAGAAAGAAGAACAAAGTAGGAGGGATCACAATACCTTACATCAAAGTATATTACAAGGCCACTGTAATCAAAACAGCCTAGTAATGGCCTAAGAACAGACACATAGATCAACGGAACACAATAGAGAGTCCAGAAATAAACTCAAGTATCGATGGTCAATTAATATTTGACAGTGGAGGCAGAAGCATAAAATGGAGTAAAAATAGCCTTTTCAACAAATGGTGTTAGAAGAACTGGACAGCCATATGCAGAAAAATGAAACTTGACCACCAACTTACACCTGCACAAAAATAAATTCAAGGTGGGTAAAAGGTGTAAATGTAAGATGTAACACCATACAAGTTCTGCAGAACATAGGCAGAAAAATCTCCAATATTCCATGCAGCAATAGTTTCATTGATATATCCCCTAGAATAAGAGACATAACAGAAATAATAAACAAATGGGACTTCATCAAAATAAAAATCTCTGCACAGCTAAAGAAAATATCAACAAAATGAAAAAGGAATCAGCCATATGGGAACACATAATTGCCAATGATACCTCAAACACGGGTTTGATCTCCAAAATATATAAAGAACTCACACAACTCCACTCTAGAAAGACAAAGAACCCAATTAAAAACTGGGCAAAGGACCTTAACAGATACTTCTCCAAAAAGGACATACAAAGGGCCCAGAGACATATGAAAAAAAAATCTCAGCATCACTAGGCATCAGATAGATGCAAATTAAAACTACAATGAGATACCACTTCACACCAGCCAGGAGGGCCTTCATAACCAAATCATCAAACAACAAGTGCTGATGAGGTTGTGGAAAAAAGGGAACCCTAGTGCACTGTTGGTGGGAATGCAGACTGGTACAGCCACTGTGGAAAACAGTATGGAATTTGCTCAGAAAACAAAAAATGGAACTGCCTTTTGACCTGGTAATTCCACTGCTGGGATTATACCCTAAGAGCACTGAAACACCAATTCAAAAGAACCTATGCACCCCAATGTACATAGCAGCACAATTTACAATAGTGAAGTACTGGAAACAGCCTAAGGGCTCATCAGTAAATGAGTGCATCAAAAAAACTGGTACACTTACACAATGGAATACTATGCAGTAGAAATAAAGAAGGTGCTCCTACCCTTCCCGACAGCGTGGATGGAACTGGAAAGCATTATGCTAAGTGAAATAAGCCAGGTGGTGAAAGACAAATACCATATGATCTCACCTATAAGTGGCACATAATCAACAAAACAAACAAACAAAATATAACCAGAGACACTGAGATAAAGAACAAACTGCCCTGGCTGGTATGGCTCAGTGGATTGAGTGCTGGCCTATAAACCAGAGGGTTGCCAGTTCAATTCCTTCTCAAGGCAAATGCCTGGGTCTTGGGCCAGGTCCCCACTGTGGGGGCACATGAGAGGTAAGCCCACGTTGATGTTTCTCTCCCTCTATTTCTCTCTCTCTTCCCCTCTTTGTAAAAATTTTTTTAAAAAGAAATTTTGAATAAAAAGCAAAGAACAAACTGACAGTAACCATATGGAAGAGGGGAGGGGGTAAGAGGGTAAAGAATGGGGATGGTCATCAAGGAACATGTATAAAGGACACATGAATAAAGCCAAATGGTGTTAGGATTGAGGGTGGGAGGTGGGGGTGGGTGGGGTGGGGGAGAGTGGTCAGAAGAAAGTGGAGACAACTATACTTGAACAATAATAAAAAGAAATTCCAAATGGGCAGTGAGCATTCTAAGCAGGTATAATAGTGTGGAAGATGCTGAAATATAAAGCCTCTCTGAGAACTGATAATTACGTGAGGTGGCAAGGTTATAGGCCCAGTGCACAGTTTTGTGGGAAGAAAATACAAGTGCATAGTCTGGAATTACAGTTTGGGTGGTTTAGACCAGTGTTTTTTTTCTCACAATTTCCCTTCCTTCATGCTCTTTCCTCAGCCCCTTCCCTTTCACCTCTCTTCCTACCCACCCCTACTTTTTTTCTCTTTTTATAATTTCCTTCTTTTAACAGTTGCTAATGAAAGTCTCCTATACTCCAGGCCCTGTGCTAAAGACCTGGGGTACATAGATGAAATGGATTCTGTCTTCAAGGTGCTGACACTGCAGAGCAGTGCATCAGCACCACCTAGGAACTTGTCAGAAATGCACATTCTTTGATCCCACTTCACATATACTGGATCAGAAACTCTGGGAGTCTACCCTTCTTTCCTTGCCCAGAAAAATACCCTATGAATGCCCTTCCACATTCTCTCCACCTGTCTAAATCTCAGATGTAGCCAAAAGCTACCAGCAATGGAACTTAATGGATATTTATAAGAAAAATGAACCCAAACATGAAGAAAAAAAAACTACAACTATCCTGAATTTTCCAAGGCAGTCCTGATCTAAGTGTTTTTTCCCCCCAAATAAAGCTGATTGGTTAACCATGTAACTAAATGTGATTTTTTCAGACCTTTCTTTAAATTTTTATATAAACACATTCAAAAATTGGAAAACACCCCTTATCAGGATGCACATCTGCGCTGAGAATTTGGAAAATATGATGCCTTTCTGGGAGAGGCTTTCTTCAGGTTTCCTTGTCAACTTGTCTGGCCCCGCTCTCCTCAAACCTCTTGCCTGTGTGGGAGAGATGCTACCTCTTCTCTCTCTAATTCTGTCTTCCAGATCATCTGATTTTATCAAGCTTGATTGCTTCAAGGAGACAGTCTGGAGTAAAATAATTTCTCTTTGAAATCTGGAGGATGCTGATTTTCTCCAATCAAGAAGACCTGGCTTAGTGCTGGAAATAACCTAAGTGCCCATCAGTAAATGATTGGGTCAAAAAGCCATGATATATATACACAATGGAATTCTATGAAGCAGAAAGAAAGAAGGAGCTCCTATCCTTTGCAATAGCATGGATGGAACTGGAGAACATTATGCTAAGTGAAATAAGCCAGGAGGCGAGGGACAAATACCATATGATCTCACCTTTAACAGGAACCTAATCAACAAAACTAACAAGCAAGCAAAGTATAGCCAAAGACATTGAAATTGAGAACAGGCTCACAGTGATCAGAAGGGTGAGGGGAGGGGATAATGCAGGGAAAAGATGAAGGGCTTACAGGAACAATTTATAAAGGACATATGGACAACATCAAGAGGAGTGGAAATGGGGGAGGGAGGCAGGGAGGGCTGGGGTGGTGGGAAGGGGTTGGGGAAAAAGGCAGAAAACTACCTGAACAACAATAAAATAAGAATAAAATAAAAGTCTGACTAGGGAAACATAAATAAATAAATAAATAGATAACTAACTAACTAAATAAATAAATAAAAGTCATATTGAAATATCAAAAAAAAAAAAAGAAGACTTGGCTTAAATTTTGTAATCCCTCTTCCTTTTCCCCCTGCCTGCACAGCTCCGGATGATTCTGAAAATATTTTACCTGATTTATGACATTATGTCCTGGAGGTCTGTATTATGTATTACTATTTACTATTCTCAGTAATGAACCAGATTCATACAGAACTGGAGAATGTCAAAGTTAAAAGGGCCCTTATGAACCACTTGTTCAATGTGTCCCAAAACTTCCCATGGATGTGAGTCACTTGGGACACTTGTTACAAATACAAGTTCTGGAACTATATCATAGCCTCACTTCATTAGGATCTGCAGAACAGCAGCCAGAGAAATTGTATGTTTAAAAAGAGTCTCAGTGATTCTTATATTTGAAAAGTTCACAATGCTTCTCTAAATTTATTGTGGATCGAATCATCTGAGGATCTTGTTCAAATACAGTTTCTGATTAATGAGGTTTAGTGGGGGAGCAGACCGTACCTTTCTAACAAGCTACCAACTAAGGCTCCATGCTCCTTATACGTGGACCATAAGCTAAGTAACAAAACGTTAAATTCAAACCCCTTATTATTCAAAAGAGAAGGAAATGTAGGCCTAAGAAAGGAAAGAAAGTTGTCCACATTTACACTCGGATAGAGGGCAAAGATGGCATAGCACTGGGGACTCCTGATTCCTGGATCAGTCTTCCTCTCGCATGACCAGGCTTCCTAGCACCAGCAGGGACTAAAAGCTGCCCAGCTGCAATAGCACTGTTTCCAAACAAAGGCTAATTAGAAAAATGATGCTTCTCAGTAATGAATGGTCACACTGTCAGGGAGAAGACAAAGTATAGGGGAGAGGTCAGAATTTATGTCTCATTTTAACTGAAGAAATGAGCCAAGTTTCCCTTACAAGGAGCTTGGGATAGAGGGTTAAGGTCACACTATGTCTTCTTACCTCCTCCAGAAAAAAAAAAATCTTAAATGAAAACAACCAAAGAAAACAAACAAAAGCTCACCACCCAAAGTCTTGAGAAAATGCTACAATGGAGATGCTACAAAGAGTTGGAAGAGCCCAGAAAAAGGGTCATCTGGCTATTGAGGTGATGAATGCTGCTAGATATTGGAGTTCAAATATTAAAGAATTAATGATGAAGAATGAGCTAAGAATTACCCTGCCTAGAATAGATCTTCAGTTTAATCCTCTTTAGACATAGGCTTCACCAAGGGAATGAAATTTGAGCTGTGACTTACACAACAAATTGCAGTGTGTTAAGTAAAAAGGGTAGGGGTGGACAAGGGCAACCACAAAGACCAGTGTGAATAACAGGCAAAAAGATATGTATGATCCATGTCAAATGTGTCTGGGGATCAGAAAGCCCTCCAGTGAGGTGGAAAGGCCTGGAATGCAGTGAAATAAATGGATAAAGACCATATTGTCAAACAGGCAACATGCTATATGCTGGGTACTGTACTAGGCTCTGAGGCTAAAGAGACATGGCTCCAGATCTCACAGAATGCCAAGTCTAGCTAAGGTAGACAGTAATTTTAACATAGTATGTTGAGTGTTGTGACACAATGAATCGTAAAATGGAAGGGGAACCTCATGCAGTACCTAATTCAGCAGATGGGGGGTGGGGTGAGCTTTCCCAGAGGAAGTGAAATCTTAGCTGAGACTTCAAGATGAATGAAAGTTATCCAGGGAGAAGACTGTTCTAGGTTAGGGGAAAAAGAATATGTGAAGGCCCTGAGAAAAAGCACTGTTTTGTTGGAGCAACTGAAAGAAGTCCAATATCACTGAAATGTGGAGCGTGATGGAGGAGAGGTGTTGAAAGATGACACCAGTTGGGCAGATAGAGGCCACATTATGCAGGGTCTGTAAGCCACATGAAGGAGTCTGAACTTCCCCCATGAAGAGCACTCGGGGAGTCATTAAAGAGTTTTAAGTAGGAGAGTCAGAGGAGTACATAAAAGTTGCAGATAGATCACTCCTGTTGGTGCTGTGTGGAGACTGGTCTGGAGGGATCCATGAGCAGGAGACATGAAAAGCATTGTCAGTGGGTGGAGGGGGTATGTCCTGATATAGGTTAAGCAAGAACTGATAACAGCTTGGACAGATGTGAAGGAAGTAAACTCTTGGAGAGACTTTTAGGAGGTGGAATCTACAGGGCTTGGTGAAAGACTAAATCTGTGGGAAGGTGAGGTAGTAAATGTTTCAGTTCTCAAAGTGAGTCACAGGATAAAAAAAACTCCAGTGCAGGAAGAACTGAAGACAACTAAAAGGCTTCACCATGTGAGACATGTTTTGTAACCGCCTGCCAGGTAGTTGCAGGCTCTCCCAGAACCTAGGCTTCTAGAGGCACAGGGATACCAAAGGCAAGGGAGTCAATGACAGACTTCTCCTGTCCCCATTCCTTAGTGCTCTACAGCCTTGGAGTGGAATGCACCCTGGCCAGGCACAGTGATTTTTCTTGCTGAAAAACTACCAATTGTGCAGTTCTCCCACAGTGTTTCAGGATTTGATCTCAACAGCACACATGTTTTATCCTGAATAAGACTTGCCAAACCACAGCAGGTAGGGTTGTTCTATCTTCATGTTTATAGATAGGAAACTGAGACTCACAAAGGTGAAGTGACCTGTCAGTAGTAAAATAGCCAGGAAGTGATTGTCTGATGGTCTTTCCATTAGATCAACTTTCTTTTCAGAGATATTTTGATGCATCACATGTGCTCCATATTTTGTCCTGCCACAATGGCTGCCATAAAAAGAGTTTAAGCTTATCTCTGCCTAGGATGACAAGGAGGTTACAAATGGATTTGAGACTGAAATGCTACAACATCCAAGACTGATGATGCTGCTGGATGAGAAGATAGATCTGACAGGAATGGACAAGCAGCAAGAAAGTTGTGGGGTATTAAAGTAAAATGGTACTTAAAATGGAACATGTTTTTTCTAAAAAGCAGCCTAGAACTAATAGGATAAAGACAAAGCGCTGTACAAAGAACTTGAGAGACGCATCACCAGGAGAACTGAAACTTAAGAACACAGAACACAAAGAACTTGGAAAAAATTACCTAATGTGGCTGCAAACCTCTGGGCATCATTCTCACTGGGTTATTTTTCTATTGTAGCATATTTTCCTTGTCTTTAAAAAATCAGATGGATAGATCCAAGTTGTCAGTGCAAGTGGAAGGCACATTCATCTACTTCAAGGACAAACCTGGAGATACAACTAAATTATAGAACAACCAATCTGAATAACCAACAGAAAACTAGCTGAAGAAAAGTCTTATAAAAAAAGATTTTCAGAGGAAGCCACATTGAGACTGGTAGGAAGGGTGGAGATGCAAAAAGGGCTGGCTTTGCTCTCATAGACTACATCTGAGATTCTACAGGGATATTTCAGCTATGGAGGTTGCCCCTGAGAAGCATGGGAGTCTCAACTCTGGGACTCTAGAGACTCTGGGCATCTCTGGTGCTCCAATCCAGAGCACCAGAGCCAGGAAGAGATGCCCACATAACATTTGGCTGTAAAAATCAGGGACAGGATGGAGTCTGCTAGAAACACAAGTGCCCTCTTAAAGAGCCAATGCACAAATACTCATTCACAGCCACTCACCCTGGGCTCTGGTGGAGGGAGGGTGGAACAGAGTAGAGTCATGTGAGGAAAGACTGAGGTTTGCTACTCTGGGGATAAAGCTAAAGAGACAGAAGCCAGGACCCCTAAGCTGAGTCTTGCTCTTGCACTACAAACACTATCTTCTTTGGGTGAAGCACTCCCCTCCATAATGCAACAGCCTGGGGGAATGCAATAGCCCCATCTTCTCTACTCCCTGCTGCCCCACCCTGAAGAGCTTGCTCCCAGCTGAGGAGTCAGCTGCCTGTGTTGGTATGTAGAGGTCTAGGCAGACTCAGAGGAGTTTTAGTAAGTGAGTGTGTGGCTTTGGGGCAGGAGCCACCCCACCTAGGATCCCCCAAGCCTAACAGGTACCTCCACCCCATATGAGACCCTCTAGCCACACTCTCCCAACCCTTGGTAGCCCCACCATGCTGAGGTGGAGCTCAGGGAAGAATCTGGGACAGAGTTGTGTGGCTCTAAGCCTGGGGCACTTTTTTCCTCACATGCCCAATTCATGCAGAGCCTTTGTTTACACAGCCAAAACTTGGTCTGTGTGGGCCTGATAAACTCTGCTGGCCTCACCCTAACAACTATAGCATACCTACTTGATACATACAAACACACAGAGGCATGCAAAATAGGAAGACAAAGAACCCATGCCCCAAATAAAATAAGAGGAGAAATAATCAGAAAAAGGTCTAAATACAATGAAGGCAAACAACTTAATTGAATTAAAAAAAAAAAAAAACGGTTACAAGGATGCTCAAGGAACTTAGTGAGAATGACGAGGAACTTAATGAGAACTACAGCTGCATGAAAAAGGACATAAAAAGCAGTTAGAAATGAAGAATACAATATTGTAAATGAAGAATTCACTGGAAGGAATAAAAGATAGGTAGAATGAAGTAAAGGATCGGATCAGTGACTAGGAAGACAAGATAGAATAAAACACCCAGTAAGAGCATCAGGAAGAAAAAAATATTTTAAAAATGAGAATAGTTTAACAGAACTTCCATACAATATGATGCATAACAATATCTATATCATAGGGGTACCAGAAGGAAAAGAGAAAAAGTAAGAGATTGAGAATCTTTTCGAAGAAATAATGACCAAAAATTTTCCTAACCTTGCAAGGGAATAAGACACACAAGTCCAGGAAGCTCAGAGAGCCCCAAACAAGATGAACCAAAAGAAGTCCACACAAGAACATCACAACGAAAATGGCGAAGGTTAACGACGAGGAGAGAATCTTAAAAGCACTAAGACACAGTTACCTACAAGTGAGCTCCCATGAGACTGACAGCTGATTTTTCGACAGAAAATTTTTAGACCAGAAGATATGGGCATGAAATATTCAAAGTGATGAAAAGCAAGGGCCTACAACCAAGACTACTTTATCCAGCAAGGCTATCATTTAAAATTGAAGGAGAAATAAAGAGCTATCCAGAAAAGAAAGCACTAGAGGAATTTGTTACCACCAAATCAGTATTACAGCAAATGTTAAAGAGCTTTCTTGCAGAAAATGGAGGAGGAGGAGGAGGAGGAGGAGGAGGAAGAAGAAGAAGAAGAAGAAGAAGAAGAAGAAGAAGAAGAAGAAGAGCTAAAAGAATAAAATGGCAATAAATATGTGTATATCAATAATCACTTTAAATGTGAATAGATTAAATACTCTGATCAGAAGACATAGGTTAGGTAAATGGACAAGAAAATGATACCCATATGTATGCTATCTACAAGAGACTTACTTCAGAAAAAAAGACACACACTGGCTAAAAGTAAAGGGATAGATAAAGATATTTCATAAAAATGGAATTAAAAAGTTGAAGTAGCAATATTTACATCTGATGAAACAGATTTTAAAACAAAAGAGATACTAAAAGGCAAAGAAGGATGCTACATAATGATAAAGAGAGAAATCCAACAAGAGTACATAAACCTTGAAAACATTTATGAATACAATATAGAAACACCTAAATATATAAAGCTAATCTTGATGGGCATAAAGAAAGTGATTGATAATACTACAATCATAGTAGGAGCTTTTAACACTTCATTGACAAAGATGGATAAGTCTTCCATACATAAAATTAACGAGGAAACAGTGGCCTTAACTGACACACTGGGTCAGATGTATTTAATTGATATCTTCAGAGAATTTTACTCCAAAACAGCAGAATACACATATTTTTTCCAAGTGCACATGGAATATTTTTTAAGATAGACCACATGTTAGGCCACAAAACATATCTCAATAAATTTAAGAAGATTGAAATTATGAGGTGTGTCCATATAAAATCCAGTCATTGTTAATATAATGAGAATGGTTTGCACAACACTGATGTAATCTGGCAGCCAAGGAGAGTGGATTGAAACACAAATGTGTGAAGAGTGATGACTTCACTGTACTAGTCATTGGGGGTGGTAGATGCCATTGAGTGAGCATGTGTACTGTGTGACTGTTGCATTAAAACTAACTGAGTGTTAAGCTTGAACATTCCTCCGCAAACATTATTTGGATGATTCAGAAGGCTGCAGCTATGGGAAATTGGTGATGGGCAGCTTCTTCATAACTGTGTGCCTGCTTATGCATCTTGTCTTGTGCAAAGAGGTTTGCTCTGCCTGGGTGAATACCTAAGGCCCCACTCCCTTACAACTTAACAGGTGCACTGAGACAAAGAAATAGGGCCCCAATGAAAGAACAGAGCAAAACTTCAGAAAGAGAGCTAAGTGATGAGGAGATACCAGCCTATCTGTTGGAGAATTTATAGACCTGGTAATCAAAATGCTCACAGAACTGACTGAGCTTGGTCAACAAATAAAGAGCAAATGAAAGATATCAAAAACACACCTTGGCTGGTGTAGCTCAGTGCATTGAGCATGGGCCTGTGAAGCAAAGGGTCCCCAGTTCGATTCCCAGTCAGGACACATGCCTGGGTTGCAGGCCAGGTCCCTGGTAGGGGACACATGAGGGGAAACTACACATTGATGTTTCTCTTCCACTCTTTCTCCTGCCCTTCCCCTCTCTCTAAAAGTAGATAAATAAAATATTTTTAAAAAGATATCAAAAATGAAAAGAAGCAAAATATTCAGGGAACCAAAAGTGACAGGAAGGAAACCAGGACTCAAAGCAATGATTTGGATCAAAGAGAAGAAATAAACATCCAACAGAAACAGAATGAAGAAAAAATAATTCAGAAATATGAAGAGAGACTTAGGGACCTCTGGGACAGCCTAAAACATTCCAACATCTGAATTATAGGGTTTCCAGAAGGAGAAGAACAACAGCAAGAAATTGAAACTTACTTGAACAAATAATGAAGGAAAACTTCCTCAATCCGATGAAGGAAATAGACTTCCAAGAAGTCCAGGAAGCCCAGAGAGTCCGAAAGAAGTTGGATCCAAGGCAAAACACACCAAGGCATATCATCATTAAGTTACTCAAGATTAAAGATAAAGAGAGAATCTTAAAAGCAGCAAGAGGAAAGGAGACAGTTATCTATAAAGGAGTGCCCATAAAACTCTCAGCTGATTTCTCAAAAGAAACCTTGCAGGCAAGAAAGGGCTGGAAAGAAGTCTTTGAAGTCATGATAGCCAAGGACCTGCATCCGAGATTACTCTATCCAGTAAAGCTATCACTTAGAATGTAAAGGAGGATAAAGTGTTTCCTAGATAAGGTCAAATTAAAGGATTTCACCATCACCAAGCCATTATTATATGCTATGTTAAAGGGACTTATCTTAGAAAAAGAAGATAAAAACTATGAACAGTAAAATGACAACAAACTCACAGCTATTGACAAATGAACCTAAAAAATAGAAGAACAATGAAAACAAAAACAAAGCAAATAACTAGAACAGGAACAAAATCAGAGAAATGGACATCACATGGAGAGTTTTCAGTGGGGAGTGGGAGAATAATTGGTAGGTATCAAATAGATGGGGAGAGGTAAAAAATGGTATAGGAAACAGAGGACTCGAAGAATTTATATGTACAACCCATGGACATGAACTAAGGATGGGGAAACTGGAGGGTTGGTGATGCAGGGTGGAGGGGGGATAAAGGGGGAAATTGGGAAACCTGTAATGGCATAATCAATAAAATCTACTTGAAAAAGAAATCAATCACAAGACAAAACCTGAAAAACACACAAAGACATGGAGACTAAATAACAGTTTATTAAACAATAGACTTCTGGCCAACAGAGATATAGGTATATATACTTTTCTTCCTCACACAACCAAAAGAAGGACAACAATCAATTTAAAGACAAGAAATAATCAGAACTGCCAGAAAATCAAACTGTATGGAAGTCCAACAACCAGGGAGTTAAAGCAACATTCATCCAGACTGGTAGGAGGTGTGGAGATGGGTAGCCAGGACAGAGAGGACTCATGGCAAGGAGCAGCTGGCAGACCAGGTGGTCCCACATTTGCATGCAGATAACCTGGGAGGAACAACTGGGGAACAAGACAGACCACACAGCCCAGGGCTCTAGCACAGGGAAATAAAGCCTCAAAACCTCTGGCTGAAAAAATCTATGGGGGTTGCAGTGGTGGGAAAAACTCCCAGTCTCACAGGTGTGTCCATTGGAGGCATTCACGGGTCCTAGAATTTACACGAACCCACCTACCCAGGAATTAGCACCAGAAGGGCCCAATTCACTTGTGGGTAGAAGGGGAAGTGACTGAAAGCTGGGTGAGAGCTGAGCAAGTATCATTGTTCCCTCTCAGACCCCTCCCCCACATACAGTGCCACAATGGAGAGAAGTGGGATGGCCCCGCTCTGGTGAATACCTAATGCTCCACCCCTTACAATGAAACAGGTGCACTGAAACAAAGAAATATGGCCCAAATGAAAGAAGAGATCACGTGCACTCTCAGTTCTGAGAATAGGAATACAGTTAATGTTTGCTATTTGGAAATGTTAAATGTTCAACCATTCAGACTGGGAAAAGGCCATTCAGTTCTTTCACAGTTAAATAAAGTGAAAATCAGAGAAAGACTAAAAAAAAAGAACAGATTAAAATTTCAGAAAAAGATCTAAGTTATGAGGAGATAGCCAACCTATCAGATACAGAGTTCAAAACACTGGTAATTAGAATGCTCAGAGAAATGATTGAGTACAGATGCAAAATAAAGAAGTGAACGCTATACAAAGTGAAATAAAAAAAATATATATATATGGAATCAACACTGAAGGGAAGGAAACAGGGACTCAAATCAATGATTTGGAACAGAAGTAAGAAATAAACATTCAACCACAATGGAATAAAGAAACAATAATTCAAAAAAATGAGCAGACACTTCCCTAGTCTGCTGAAGGAAATAGACTTCCAGGAAGTTCAGAGGGGCCCAAAGAAGGTGGATCAAAGGGGAAACACACAAAAACACATCATAATTACATTATCCAAGATTAAAAATAAGGAGAGAATCTTAAAAGTGGCAAGAGAAAAACAGATAATTGCCTACAAAGTAGTTCCTATAAGACTATTAGCTGATTTCTGAATAGAAACATTGCAGGCAACAGGGGGCTGGAAAGAAGTGTCCAAAGTCATGAAAGGCAAGGACCTACATCCAAAATTACTCTATCCAGCAAAGTTATCATTTAGATTGGGAGGGCAGATAAAGTGCTTCCCATATAAGGTAAAGCTAAAGGAGTTCATCATCACCAATTATATTGCCATTATTACATGAAATGTTGAAAGAACTTATCTAAGAAAAAGAAGATCAAAACTATGAACAGTAAAATAACAACAACTCACAACTATCAACAACTGAACCTAAAAAACAAAAATATATTAAGCAAACAACTAGCTCAGGAACAGAATCACAGAAATGGAGATCACATGGAAGGTTATCAGTGAGGAGGGAAAAGCAGGAGGATGGGGGGAAAGGTGCAGGGAATAAGAAGCATAAATAGTAGGTACAAAATGGACAGGGGGAGGTTAAGAATAGTATGGGAAATAGAGAAGCCAAATAACTTACATGTATGACCCATGGACATGAACTAAGGTGGAGAGTGCTGGTGGGATGAGGGATGCAGAGTGGAGGGGAATAAGGGGGAGAAAAAATGGGACAACTGTAATAGCATAATCCATAAAATATATTTAAAAAATTACAAATGGAACTGCCTTATGACCCAGCAATTCCACTTTTGGGAATATACCTGAAGAAACCCAATACACTAATTTGAAAAAAATACATGTACCCCTATGTTCATTGCAGTATTATTTACAATAGTCAAGATTTGGAAGCAGCCCAAGTGTCTTCCATCAGTGGTAAGTGGATAAAAATAACTGTGGTAGTTATACAATGGGATATTACACAGTAGTAAAAAGAAAGAAATCTTACTATATATGACAGTATGGATGGACCTGGAGAGTATTATGCTAACTGAAATAAGCCAGTCAGAGAAGGACAAGTACCATATGATTTCCCTTATAGGTGGAATCTAATGAACAACATAAATAAACAAAAAATAAAAACAGACTCTTAGGTACAAAGAGCAGGTTGACAGGTGTCATAGGTGAGGGAAGTTGGAGGGCTGGTTGAAAAAGTTAAAGGGATTAAGAAAAATACTTCATAAATGCAGATAACAGTATGGTGATTACTAGAGGGAAAGGAGAGTGGGGGAAGTTTGAGGAGGGTAAAGGTGAGATACATGGTGATAGAAGAAGACTTGACTTGGTTTGGTAAACACACAATGCGACATAAAGATGATTTATTATAGAATTGTATACTTGAAACTTACATAATTTTATTAACCTATAAATTCAATAAATATTTTTAAAGAAAACTAAAAATGTGGGAGGAATAACAAAGATCATAATCAAAAGAGTGAAAAGGCAATCCCTGGCATGGAAGAAAAATATTTGGAAATCACATAAGTGACAAAGAGTTAATATCCAGAATATATAAAGAACACCTACAAGCCAACAACAATAACACAACCCAATGTAAAATAAAGCAGAGGATTTGAATAGGCATTTCTGCATAGAAGATATATGAATGGCCATAAAACACATGAAATGATGCTCAACATATTTAATCATCAGGGAAATGCAAACAAAAACCACAGTGAGATACTACTTCACATCCATTAAGAAGGTTATTATTGAAAAAAAAAAAGAAACAGAAAGTAGCCTGGTGGTTACTGGGGCTATGGTAGGGGAAAAATGAAGTTGTTTAGTGGGTATAGAGTTTTGGTCATGTAAGATGAAAAAGTTCTGGAGATTTATTACACAACAATGTGAATATACTTAACACTACTCAAACATATACTTAAAATTGGCAAAGATGGTAAATATTATGGTTATTTTATCACAATTACAATTTAAACTTTAAATGTGATCTGGGTTCAATATTTTTGGGAGTTTCTTCGCTCTTTAGAAACTTTGGCTCTCCTATCCTCTACGTTCTTCTGAGCTGTCCTAAGCCTCCTTCAGTAAACTTCAGACAATGGGAAGAGTGGGAGTGATTCTTTGACCAGGCCACTTCCAAACCACCTCCCTCCCTCCCAGCCTGCAGGTTCCTTCCTCTTTTGCTTATAGCCAATGGTTATTCTCAGTCTGTTTCCAGTGTGTTCATGGAATGTGCATTCTCAGAGGTACTGGATAAAGGCTGTTGATGAGAAGGAGAAAGATTTAGACAGTTTGTTCTAGCTGCGTAAGTTATAAGGAGCTCTGCTCTTGTCAAGCATAGCATAACTTTGTAGATTTCAGGCAAGTCTATGTTTCCTCTGAAATGTTCTTTTAATGTAGGTACAAAAATACAGTAAACTACAATCCAAAAAAACAAAAAATCTGTCCACCCATGAATGGCACTTTGTAAGACAGTTAATGTATAACACTTTAGAAAGCTGGGCAGGGAGCATGTTTGCTTTTCCAACAAGAACCACATCAGGGGTGTCAGATGCTAATAATCTCAGGACTCTGTGGTCATAGTCTTTGAATCTGCAACCAAACATTGGCATCCAGACATGGAGACCAGTGATTTCCAACCTTTTCACCACCAAAGATCCCCTGTATTACTTTCCTCTATCCACCATGGGCCCAACACTTGGAAACATTTTTATCTAGCAGAGTTACATTTGATTTGGAATAATTTATTCTCCCAATTTTTTACTCATTCAGATCTTCATGAGATAACAACACAAAGCTTATATACATTTTAGTCAAAAGCAAAGAAATATGATGTTATACTTTGTTCTCTGTGACATTGTATTGGCTGAATGGAAGTTTTTTATTCCATTTTTTAATTAAAAATAGCTTAAAAGCACTAGTTACTACCTTTATAGATTGAGAACTGTCAGGACAAGTTATTGGGGGAGCATTAACAGCATGACTATCAGCTTAACATGCTCTGAACCCCATAAACCACAAGTAGAACAGAAACTGTCCATCAGGGGGCCTTCCTCCTTTATTTCCCTCATATTTCACTAACGTAAGTGGTTTTTTTTTCCAATGTAAAAGGAAAGAGATTGTTCCCAAAAGAAAGATAACAAATGTTTACCAAGACCCTACCTAGCTGTTTGATACTGTGACAGGGCAAGTCTCAGACACAAAAGTCTGCCTCCCTTCAGGCCCTGTTCACCAATTCTAAGGCATGTTCTCTAGACCAAGGACCTTTGGTCAGAGAGTGTCTTAGAGGCTCATATAAATCTAATGTCCTTTACCACACTGAATACAAATGTACACATCTATATGTCTGTCTGGACTACTATACTGGACTCCTCTTGAGGTCAAGAATCTTGTCCTATTTTTCTGTACCTCTATATCTCCATCAACCAGTGAAGTGCAATGCCTGACACTCAGCTCAGCAAAGTGCTAGTGAAATGAATGACAGTGAGTGCTAGGCTGTATGAGTAGGTGAACTCCTGGGAATGGAGGCTAGACTGCAAGCTCCTTAAGGGCAGACACTGTGTCTTATTCATTTCTATGTTCCTAGAGCCTGGCACAGTGAATGGCATAGTGTGGTCACTCAATAAATACCTGTGTGAATGGATAAATGGGTGGATTCCATAATGCAAGATCTAGTACTCTGAGGCAGGAAACCTGGTGATGACCCATAGACCAGTTTTACATATACACAGATCAGAGGACACAGGTAGAACACCCTTCTTATACATTTTTGTAACTCATAAACTAGTGCTTCCACATCTCTGGCTAATTCTTGGCCACCAAACTCCCTTCTGTGAGATTCAGTATAGCTCCCCTCCTCTCTGTTCTCTCCCTCTTACCTCAGCACTCTCCCAGCTTGCCATTGATTGCATACAAAAATTCACATGCATCAGTCCAATAAAAGTATGTGGTTTAAAGTCCTGGTACCCTATTTTGGAAAGGGCACTGACTCTGCTGTAAAAGAATCTCAGAAAGGATGAAGCCTAGACAGAAGTGCAGCCTAAACATGCTTCTCTCTGTGATGTCACTGGGTGTAATTTAAGCAGAGGTATTTCTGCAGTTGTTACACCCAGGCAAGTGTGGGGAATGAAACAGTTGTCTGTGACTGATTTAAACTGTAGTTTTTGACAACTGTGCTCTGGATTGAAGTATCCCATCTGTTAAATTTAGTGTCCAAGGGAGCTGTGAACATGCACTCTAATAGCAGCAGCTTCCATTCTGTGGAGTAACTGACAACTGAGGAAGTTTCTATCCCCAAACAATATTGGGAATTTTCTCTACATGTAGGGCTGTTTAATTAACACAGTTACTCCTGGCAAGATACTGGAATGCAGGAGACAGGTGGGCAGAATGTGTAGGGGGGAGTTCTTTTCAAATATTTAAGAAATAACCAGGATTATCCTTATTTAAACATCACCAAAATGCCCCCTTCACAAATTTCCACCCTGACATTCATTCTCACCCCATTCCCCTTTTCTCTAAGCCTGAAAATAACCCTGACAGCCCCTGCTTATAGCAAAGGCATTTCAAGCATCCATTTAAATTTAAATGCTATGAAGATATATCAACTATTAACATTTACTGTGAATTTGCCCAATCAGATTTATGCTAGTCACATGATAGAGTCCTGAGAAAAAGTGATATGGTTTGAATGGTGAAAGAATAAAGGGACCAGGAGTGACAGAAAAAGATGCCTCCTAGGTATGGTGGTCCTGGGTGAGATTTTGCCAGTAGTAGAAGGTGAGAACTCTACATGCAGAAGAGAGGTTGCAGCTATTAAAATCCCAGGAAAAAAGAGTGTGATAAATGCAGATGAAGAAGAGACCCTGGGCATACAATTTTGCCATATGTGTGCCCTTGCTCACCATCTCCATTCCAGAGGAGTTTGATATGAAATAACTTTCAATTATATTGTTCATCCCTAGTGGCAGCCTTCCCAGCTGCTCTAGTCAACTAATCCATGATGGTCGTCTCTACCACTATACTTGGCTAGACAGGCTCCTGTGTCTACACACACCACACACCACACACCAGCTTGTTGAACTCATGTAAACTCCTGGCTTCTCCATATTTAGACTCTACCCAGTATGATCTCCCATTATTACCAATATGAACTCTGAAACCCAGCCACAACACTCCTCCTCACTGTTATTTCCTGAAGTTCATCCCCAACATACAGCACATTTCTACCTCACTGACTCAAGGCCTTAAACTTTACAGATTTCTCTACCCTGTGCCCCAAATGCTTACCTTCTCTCAAAGCACTAATATCCTTTTGGTCTAGCTCAGGTATCATCAATTACACAAAGAAGTTCCTGACAACTCTAAATTTTACAAAATGGAAATAAAAATGAAAAATATACAATCTAATATGGCATAGAGATAAGAAAATAAACAATTACAATAAAACTATGATAAATGGAGTACCTAGGTTCAAATCTTGGTCCTGCTATATACTAGATGTATAACTATAGATAAATCATTCAACTTCTTTGAACCTCAGTCTCTCCATCTATAAAACAGGGAAATTAACAGTGCATAGTTAATTGGGCTAATGTTAAAATTCAATGAAATAATGCATGTAAACCTCCTGGCATAATGCTACTGCCTTCTGCTCTAGGGCTTTAGACATAATACAAGAGCCAGTAAGGATTGATGGATAGTTTGTCCTTGTTTTTTTAGTCTGAAGATTCTGTATGGAAAAGCCTTGATAGAGAAGCAAAAATACACAGATTAAGCAAAGTGCTTCTGGGTTGAAGAAGAGTAAATGCCTATAGGAGTATTGGAAAAGGAAGAGGCCTAACTTCCTGGTAGAAGTGCGACTGAAGGAGCGATTTGGAAAATGAACAGGTGATAACTATATTGGTTAAAGGCCAACCTGGATAAAGTACCACTTGGTAGATAGCAATAACCCCTCAGCTTCTTCTGGAAAAGGGAAAGAGGGAGAAGGAGAAATATACTCCACCCCTTCCACATACATCCTGAAAGGCACAAATTACAGAGATTTTTATGGTATTCCTTTCTGAGGACAGGCAATACTACTCCAAGAAAAGCAAGAAGCTAATTGCTGTGGAAGACAGTCCCCAGATCACATTTTATCCATTACAAAGCCCTTGGCACCCCCTTTCACTCCCTCTGCCTTTGCCACCTACTCCCAGCAGCAGGTGTGTTCAGTCATATGAAAAGTCAGCATTCAGAAGAGCAATTCTAAGTCCAGAACCACAAAAACCTTTACCAAGGCTTGGAGAAAGTACCTTAGATTCCTTCATGAATTGATCCTCATTATAAGATGTGACTTATTAAGTGTTCTTTTTCATCCCTTCCCGTGGTTCTGTAGCTTTAGGAAGTTTAACTCTCCAAGTAGGGTTCTACTTAAATAGGAACAACTATGCTGAGAATATTTTAGTCAGAGGAAGCAGTGACTTCACCCACCCTTGAAATCAACAACATGACCTCTCCCAAGGTCCCTGTTCTTGGGCATAGCCACCAAGTGGCATCAAAGTATCAAGAAAAGTTGCCCAGTATAGACCTTTACCTGACATCTAACAACTGACATTCACTTGGGGAAGGAGGCTCCAAAGGGGTGAGGCAACAGTTTGTTGTAGCCAGTGTAAATTGCCTCACCAGTCTTGAAAGTGTTTGTGGGTGTCCCATTCCTGAGGGTATTTATGCTCTTCTGAATAGGGTGTCTCAGGATTAAAAGCCTATAGAGAGAGGTAGGAAAGGAAGGAAGAAGTTCACTAAAAATGCCTCTGGACGCCAAACAGGTGCCCAGCTAACTATGATAATAATATGGCACAAGGGAAGTGGCCAGGCCTTGCATCAACAGGTTTGGGTTTGAATTTCACCTCTTCCACTGAGGGACCCATCTTATTTTTTGAAAACGAAATGTAACAATATACAGGAAGCACATCACACATGGTAGATACTCAAAGTTAGTTGAATCAGAAGTGCTAAGGAAGAATTTGCTTCCTATGCTTGGAATATCAGCTCATTTGGAAGAAGTATGTTTGTGTTCATTCTCTAAACCTAAATTTTCAGTGTCTTCCAGTAGGCCAGAATTCCCATCACTCTTGTAACCCTTTCCCTTTGCTACCTACTTAATGGAGCACACGTTAGGAATGGACACCAGCCAGATCTACTTCTTGCCAGCTTCTCTTTGTCAGTGGGTACTCAGAATTTTCCAGCTTGTCTTCTGACTGCACTCCACCCTCCTCCCTCTCTTGCTGTATATCTGGTCTATGCTATAGCAGCACAATCAAGTCACCAGGGATTTTCTGAGTTCCCAGAACTGTGACTTCACAATGAATTGATCCCAAAGGGCCACTTGGGCCTCAGTCCTTTCAGTCAATCCAGACCAGCAAGCAGCATCTGGAAAGAGGGTGCCGGTCTGTGTTCTGTAGCTATTGCAGCTGTGGGGATTTAGCAGTAATATTAATTAGGCCAGGACTTGTGCAGTCACACAGGACCTGGTGGTTATAGAGGTCTCATGACTGGTTTAGTGCTCTGCAGTCACTGTCTTGAAATTCATCATACATTTTAAACAAGAGGCCCTACATTTTCATTTTGCACTGGGTCTCACATATTATGTATTGTTTCTGGCTGAGGATCATTGTATGCAGGTTTCTGGGAGCAGGGTTAAGTCTCCCAGAAAAGGGCAGAGGAACCTGCAGTTATGGCCTGGAATAAAAGGCCCCCAAGCGTGAAATCTGTTCCTTAGAATTTCACACCACACTCTCATTATTTTGCACTCACTCAGGCTTAGCGACCTGTGTGAACTTTCTCCTTGAGCTCAGGTCCACCTCCTCCAAGTCTTGGCTACGCTGCTGCAATCTATCAGACCACTGCAGCTTAATCTTTCAAAAGTGATTTCTGCCTGAGTAAATTGAATATATTTGATGTATATATAAACCTTCCCACTATATATAATCTCTTTTCTACTGAAATGTTTGAGATAATTGTAGATTCTCATGCAGTTATAAGAAATAGTACAGAGAGCCATGTATACCCTCTCCCAAGATTTCCCCAATGCTAATGTTTTGTAAAACTGGAGTGTATCACAACTTGGATATTAATATTGATACAATTTACCAATATTCTTGAGATTTTCTACTTTACCTACAATCATTTGTGTGTGCATTTCATTCTATATAATTTCATAATGCATGGGTTTATGCATTCACCAGCACAGTCAAGATACTGAACAGTACCATAACCTCAAGGATCCTTTAGTGTGTTACCCTATCATAACTGCAACCACCTCCCTTCTGCTACCTCCCTTCCCACCAGGGGCAGACAGTAATAAGTTCTCCATTTCTAAAATTAGCACATCTGGGCTATTGTAGGTTTTGGTTATTATAAATATCACCTTTGTTTTTGACCATGTATTTTTTCTAATTAATTCTTGGCCAACTAAATGAATTAACAAAATGTGATTTGTCAAGAAAAGTCTTTGAATTCCCTATCAGTCAATAGCTATTTTCAATGTAGAAGCAACACAGTCTAAGAGAAAGCTAGAGGACTTTGGATTTAGAGGATTTTTTTTTAAGAGGGCTTCATCATTTCTTTCTTGTGTGGCCTGAGGCTAGTTACTTAACACCTCACCACCATCACCCCTGTCTCCACCCAGCATCTGTCATCTCTGTTAACCAAGAAAAACAATACCTCTGTGCAAAGCTGTTTCCTGTGAATATTAAATGAGATAGCAAGTGAAAGCTCTCAGTACTTCAGGGCTTTCCATAGTCCTTTTTTTTTCTTAGCACCAGCTGAAGAGAAGGAATGGTTCTAAAACAGGAAAAAGTCAAAATTTTAAATTTTAAAAATGTAGTTTTAAAACTCCTAATGTTTACAATAAGGGGAAACATAGGACATGAATGACTATGAAACCAGGACTTCATAATTAGCTTAATAAGACTTCTAAAGAGCTTTAGGAGGGTATTTCTTTTAACTAAGTCAAGTAAGACATTGTTTTATCCCCCACTCCCTCTCCCAACATGGAGGAGGTTTAATTAGTTTAACAACTCTAAATCTTTCAAGATTTAGCTATAACAAGCTACAGCCTCTTTTAGTCCAATTGTTCAAAAAGCTTAAATTAGTGAAGCCAGATGAATGACATTTTACTGGGATTGAAAAAGATTCCTTTCTTCCCTCACCCCCCCACCCCCATGTTGGAAATTCTTTGTAATTTTGTTTGTTTTCAAATTGCTCCCAATCTGTACTTTACTCTCAGCCTTGGTGACAGCTCAGGCTGCCTCCATCTTTATTTGTTCTAATTCTATAAGCTTTCCTACAACTCAAAAGACTGTTTGTGGATGTGTAGCTATGATGAAGAGACACTATCATTTCCCTCAGACCTCCCCTGTTTCTCAAGTTTTGAAATCCCAAAACACAGTTGTACTTGATTTTCCAAGCACTTTTTGTGAGTGTGTGTTGGGCCCATCTCAGAGTATCTTGCTAATTTGTTACTGATTTCCATTTTAAGTGTCTCTGGAATCCATTGCTAAGTATTTACTGCACATCTACTTGGTGCTTAGCTCTGCTTCACACTATGGGGAGTGCAAAAGCCAGAGCTATCGTCTTTAACCCGGTAGAGGAGGTCATGGCCAATCTGAGAGACACAAACAAACTCTTTCCTTAACTATTGTTACATATATCAAGTGGTTACTCATTTGTATATAACAAGGTTAATGTTAAGCCACAACATTCAAGCCAGTCATGACCTTGAACCTATGCACCTGATATATATAACAATAGTTAAGAAAAGAGTTTGTTTCTATCTCTCAGATCATCCAGTGACCTTCAGAAGGTTAAGGAGTTTACTGATTGAGGACACCCAAATACACACATGAAAGAGGTGGAGAATAATTAACTAGAACCTTGTGTGATATGAGACTGAATCAAAGGGAGATGATTATTTAGAGATTGCAGATCAATCAGGGAGGAAAAAGACATAATGAGAAGTAAGGTTGGAGAATCAAAGGATACTCAAGACTTGAGTAGATGAAGTGGTGAAAAAGGACAGTCAGTGGGGAGACATCTTGAGTAAAAATGTGGCAATAGAGTTGAATCATGCAATGCATCCAGTTTGAATGAGTGGTTGATCTTTGTCTTTGTTCTCCATCTTTGCCTTGCACTATTTGGCTTCAGCCCACCTTGTACTATGATTCTTGGCCTGTGAGTTCTGGGTCATCTAAATTCCTGACTACTCACCTTGTCTTCTGTTTATGTCCTTGCCTACTTCTGCCTGGTACCCAATATTCAGTTCTGGGGCTGACCCTCAGCTACAGTGTATGCTTAAGGCTTGGATTACATCTGTATCCAAAGCAGCCTCCCCAGCCAATCTTTTCTAGCCTTGAGTTCCCTACCCCAGTAGCAGTCAGTGATGGTTATGTTCCTGAAAATTTTGCCCAGCCCTGAGAAATGGAACACAAAGACCAGCTAGCCCAGCAGCAAGGAGTACTGGTGAAGCCAATCATGGAAAATGACTAAAATGACATCCTTTGGTGGAGGAAAGGCTTTGGTGAATAAGCATAAGAGTATAGATTTGATAATAGAGATTAGACATGACTGCAACCATTTATTTCAATCACTAGCAACAGAGGTTTTTTTTTACTAATATTGAGAAATGAGAGCCATTTATTTGACAAGGCAAATGAGTTGCTTTTCTTAATTAAAGAAAATTCTGACAGCCTAGTGAAGCATATTTTTGTTTTAACCAGGCCAACAGGGAGGACATGCAGTTTAGTCCCTTCCAAAATCTTGGTTGACCTACACCTCACGCTGGCCCAAGGCTGCTTTGGAATCTGACATACCACCTTCTTCCACAGTTTCTGTTCACACTCTCACAGGCTTCGGGGAATGCAAAGTCAAAAGGGACAGGAATGGCAATTAGCTGGCTGAAGCCAGATGGAGCTGCACCACAGGCACACTACACTGATGAGCAGTAACCCCAACATACACACATACATGCACACACACACACACAGTATAGCTGGCTTTTCCCCATAGGAGAGCTTGATTTTACAATTTAGGGTTGGAAAATTCCCCAGATAGGGAAAATGATTGGGCTAGGGATGAGGCTGGTGGATACAAAAGAGCTGAACCCAGGACTTAGGTGAAGGCTGAGATGGAATTAATAAAAATCTATAACAATTTGGAGAGAGTAGCCAACAACTTGCTCCACAACTCCTGGGCTTCTGGATCTAAAGGCTCCTTACCACTAACCCCACACACTTTTGAAGGAGATCAAAACTTTTAAAGAAATAACTAAAATTCAAGACTTTTCTCAGCATATGAAACAAACAAACAAGTAAAAAAGTGTATGGACTGAAAACTTCCACAAAATAAACCTGTGTCTCATTGCTCACACTTTTATTCCCAGGACCTAGCATATTATCTGGCACAGAGTAGGAGTTCAGTAAATAATTGTCGAATGAATAAATGAATCACAGTAATAATTACAGAAATAAATATTTATTGAGTCCCATTTTTACATCAGGCAGTGTTCTAAATACATGTCTTAACTAGCTAATTGAATTCTCACAACATCCATCTAAAGTGGGCCTATTAATACTCCCATTTTATAGAGCAGGAAAGCAAGGCTCAGGAGGATTGTGCTTTGCCCAGAGATATACAAGTAGTAAGCAATAGAGCTTAAATGAACTGCTACTTGCTAAGGGAAGGCAGGAACACCGGGACAATCTTTTGACTATTTGTGGTCTCTTAGTATTGATAATTATTAACCGAGTGTACTATGAGGCAGACCCAAAGTGTTAATTCTTTATTGTATCACCTGCCTAGGATCCTACCCTCAATCTCCTTTATCATCCTACCATATATGTACACATCACTTCTTTCTTCACATTGTAATCCTACTCATTATTAAAGATCCAGTTCAAATTTCAACTCCTTTATTAAGCCTGCATAGACTACTCATGCTAGAAGAGCGTTCTCTTTCTCTCTCTCTCTCTCCCTCCCCCCCCTCTTCAGAACTCATATAGCACTCATTGGCCATATCACTATTTGATACTACATAGCATGTTGGTTAAGAGGTAGGATTTAGAGTCAGACAGCTTGGGATTTAAATTTTAGCTCTTCCAATTTACTAGGAGAGTGACTGTGGGCAAGTTACTTAACCTCTCCATGAGGGTCATGATCTTTGAACTGGAAAGAGAATTAAAGCCCAAGATAGTTTGAGGAAATAATAAGAGAGCACTTAGCTTCCTTCAGTGAGTTCAAGTTCCCAGGCCCAGACAAATTACATCTGAGGCTAATAAGAGAATGTGCAGATGTGAACATAGAGCTGCTCTTAATAACCTTTGAGAAATTATGGCAAAATGAGAGATGCAAACAGGCTGACACACATTGTTCTGATTTTTAGTGAAAGGAGGTAGTGGATTTGCAGGATATAATATGTAGGTCCTGAATACTGTAGACTAGGGAACATGGCCTTGGTCTTTGGCAGAAGTATAGCGTGCACAATTAGGCAGATCATTTTTAAGGCTATAGAAAGGGACTGGAAACCACTAAGGGTAAGCATGAGCTCACTAAAAGCAAGTCGAGATTAACTAAGCCCACTTCATTTTTTGAATGGGTATCTAACAAAAGTCTTATAGTATCCTCATGGAGAAGATGGAAAAATAGGAGCTGGATAGCAGCAGAAGTTATGTGGATTGACTCAAGCTTGAATAACTTTATTAAAAGTGATTGGTAATAAGGGGAGGGCTTTAAGGTTATGCTGGAGTATCTTGTCCTGTATACTAGGACATCTCACTAATCTGGTTAACCAAATATGAAGATAAAGAAACTTGGTGATATACATCATGCATTCCCAATGGGAGTGTTGTCACCCCCAAAAGAGCAAAAATTGGTTCTTGAAGAGTGAAAAATATTTTATATACAAAACAGATGTACATACAGTACATAAACATGCATACAGCATATCCCCATTATTAAAATTTCTTGAGGAGAGATTTGGGGGGAAATGTCTAAAGAGGCTCTTTAGAAATGTGCTTTAAAAAGTTGAGAAACTTTGGTATGGAAAAAAAATGATATTCTAGATGAAAGACTTAATATCTAGAAAAAATATTTTTACCCAAGAAGGCAATAGTTATTGAAGATGCAGGTAATGCCCAGCATCTGGGTTAAAATATAAGTTAATTAGATAAGCACAGAATCAGGCAAATAATAGTAGTTCATGAAAGAAAGAAAAGAAGGTTTTAAATAAGATACAAGTTACACAATGAGAAGATCTATGCCCCAAAGACAACCAGAATGGCATAAGATCTGGAAACCATGTCCCGTGAAGCACGGTTTAAGTGAATTGAGGATACTTAGCCTATGGACAAGAGACTGGGGGTGACATGGCAGATATTTTAAAGCTCTGTCACGTGAATGAGGAATTAGAAATAGTTTGTGTAATGCTTGTTTTTGCTGAACATAAGGAATGTTTTAACCACTAGGGGATGCCTGAATTTGGAACAAAATGTTTTACAGAGCTATCCAGTTATTAGGAAGACATTTCTGCCCTGAGTAGTATGGTAGATATGACCTCTAGAGTTCCTTTTAATTCTCAGATTCCATGATCCCTTACTCACTTTGAAATTTTGGAGGTGGAAGAAATGGCTGAAAATTATGAGCACAGACAAGACACCTACCTTAGTTTCAAAGACAAAATGCCACAATATGGGGGACACTGGTGTGAGAAATCTATTATTCAGGAACCAAATTGGGTACCAATATTTAAAACTCTAATTCTTCTGAGCTCTGGCATTTTATATTGCTATGTATATCTAGCTCAATTTCCATCTTGGCACAGAGGGAGAAAAGTCACAGAGGGAGCTGTGGAGAAATGTTAAGGGGAGGTCTCAGAGACCACAGTTAAAGAACTGCTTAGATGTTTCATGGAAATATAGGGAGAGAGCACTTCCTTTGCTTCTTAGGTCTTGCCTTGCTTACTTGTGCTCTCTCCTTCTTTCTCTTGACTATCCAAAAGAAGATTTGGTTCAGGGATAGGGATAGATAGTAGTAGTTTCAGGTTGAAAGGTAAATATCGCATTGGTTGGGAGAGTTGAGGAATGTGACGAAAATTAAATGAGATGTAAAAACCAAAACTATTTGTGAATTGTGTTCCTGGAGTTGTGTCCCAGAGAATGTCTCAGGGAACAGGACCTTAACTGGGATATAGCATAGTATTATACATGGGTCTGACTACCCTGCTGAAGCCTCTTGGTTGGCCTTTCAGAGAAAAAAGTTATTTGTTCTACTGTCACTTAACATTGCCAGGCAGAATTTCCACAGCTTTGTTGCTAGAAATTAAGCTTCTTACAAATGCCATGGCATCAAAATCCATTAACCTCCCTCTTAATGCTCCTTGCTCTCTGCCCTTGGCCAAATGTAACCTGTTACTTCACAAAGCAGCCTTTTCTTCCCTGTGCCCCATTAGCTCTCCTTTCACTCCCACAAGCTCGCTGAAGTCCTCATCACTATCATAGATCTGTGTATAAAGGGCCTCATTGGCAGACTAGCCCACAAGGACTTTCCCAACACTTTAAGATTTTTTTTTTGCCATGTCCTCTCTCAAGTAACGCCTATGTCTGCACTATTAACCCTGAGGCAGAAAAGTCAGACGTCTGTAGACTTCTCCTCAAAGTACTACTTCTACTTGGAAGTGAAAGAGCTTTCAAATGTGGCTTCTTGAGTTTTCTAGTTTGTTGGTGGCTGGATCTGGAGTGGCGCTGCACATCTGGCAGGGGTGCTTTCCAGATTTTCCTCATGACTCATGAACAGTTTCTGACTGCTAGGAAGGGCAAAGTCTCCTGAAGTTTCTGCGAATCACCTCCCCCTGTGAGCAGAGCTTGGTATAGCCCAAATAGTTTTCAAGTTAAGAAAGCCAGAATCTTTGTTCAGCCACACTGACTAAACAGACTTTGTAGCGGTTACCTGGCCAAGAGCAGCAGAAGAAGCAGCAATTGGGATAACTCAGGTGAGTAGAAAGGGCATTCGCAAACTTATCCTGGAATTTTATTTGCTGGATAACTTGGTGTATAAAAGAAGTGAAAAAATTTGAATGTTATAGTTAATCAAAATCCACATCTATAATTTTATGGTTTATCTGGATTGAATGTGCGTGTGTAATAGCAGTTTGGAAACTTCCAAACTAATGGAATTTTGTGATTGGTTATTTTTGGGTGTGTGTGGGGTGATTGTAGTTGTCTGGCAATGAGATTGTTCTGGTGATAGCTGTTTTTTGTTTGTTTGTTTGTTTGTTTGTTTGTTTGTTTTGGTCTTCTGTTCCCAGGAATTCCCTGTAATAAAGGACAAGCTTTCCTTAGGCAAGTGAGAGGGAAAACCCAGGCTGACTGTCAAGGATTAATTCTAGCTCCTGCTGACCCAGAGCTGTGGGCAAATTATTGAAATGCAGACAAAATCTTGGAACCACACTGTACAAAAAGCTTAAAGCCCTGGAAGTGGAGTACATGGATTGTGCACTGTTACACAGGAGGGAGTAGCAGCAGAAGCTGTCCTGTTTGCACAGTTAGGAGTCCCCCGGCCCTGGTGACACGTTGATCTTGACCTATTTTATTTTCAGCCCTTGGCTGGCCTGGTTTTGTTCACCTCTAATTCTTAATTTGGCTTAAATTTTGATTTGCATTTGTGGATCTACCCTACCCACCCATCCACCCACAACACTGCCACTGGTATTCTAGGGGCTCAAGTGGGTGGGGTGGAGGGCAGAAAAAGTATGGGAGCATTGCATTTGAAAATTGGTTCTCAAGATTTGGACCTTGAAGTTTCGCGAAAAGCATATAGGAAACAAACAAATTTTGCCCCCGCCACAGTCACTTCTAGCTCCAGTGTAAAGCATCCTGGTTTGTACTGATGTTTCATTGAACTTTGGCTAATGTCTCATTTAAAAACCTTTGCTGTGAAATTAAGAACATTTTATAGTCCAAAAGGATTTTTAAAAAGATTCTTTTTTGGGGGGGGCTGCTAACTAACCCTTTCATTCCTCCAGCAATTTGCATGCATATATGTGTGCATGCCCATGTGAGTGCACATTTGTGTGTGTCTGCATGAATAATTTGTATTTAAATAGCATTCTTTATTTATCCTTAGAGTCCTAGCAGACTAGAGAAAGTCTAAACACACTTGTGTTGTCAGGAATAAGCTAAAAAACATGTTTTCTGCATCCTTTGTAGAAAGCAGAAAAAGCCCCTTTGTGACCCCAAACAGTGTTTCTTGGATAGCCTTGATTTGAAATCATCTCACTTTCTGACAGCTTGAAATTCAAAAACAAAATTCCGAAGTGCATTCTTATAAGAAGAGGACAATGAGAATTTACCAGAGCAATGTCTTGAGGATTTGTATTTGTACACTTACTACCAACTTTTTAAAATTATGGTAAAAATTTAAGAAGGTCCTGGTTTTAGTGCCAGCTCTGTCATTAACTATGTAACCTTGAGCAAGTCCCTTCACCTTGCTGTAAAAGCAAGGATTTGGGTTAAGTGATTTCTAAGAGTTCTTCTAGCATAATGCTATAGAAATTGGGAATAGATTCTCACAAAGCTATAAAACTAGACTTATAGGATGAGTTTATTTATTTAAGAGGGATAAAATGAATAGTGGGGATCAATTCATCTAAAAAGGAAAGGTAGAAAAGAGGGGAGGTATTGAATGGTAGATGAGCAATTTTGTGTTGGTCTTTTAAATGGCCTTGAGTATCTTATTTAAAGCATTGTGATCAAATCTCCTCATTTCCTACTGAGGACAGAAAAAGGATTTAGTTTGATAAAAAAGAATGTTTCCTAATACTACTATCTTACATGAGCTATCGTTAACAGTTAATAAGCATTTTCATACACTTAGTTTCACTAGATTCCCTCCAATAACACCACAAGGTGTATGGAGCAACCACCGTATTCCCAACGTGTTTATGGGGAAACCAAGGGATACAAATGTTAATTATACCAAATGGCAATATTTGAGACTTCATACTGGATCTCCTGGACTACCTGTGTTCTTTTTATGATTCTGAATTTCTTTTAATTGTTTGATAGAATTCTTCAACAATAGAATTTGTGAAATAATTGTGTACTGTTTTTTCCTTTGAATGTCTTTGAACAGAGTCTTCTCCCTGGGTAAATTTGATGTGTTCTAGATAAGACTGGATCAGAGGACTTTTATGATCCCTTTCAGATCCCAGAATATCTGGCTAACAATTTGAATCTGAACAACTATTTGTCTTTTGGTAGAAGCTTGCCCATAGATGTGGGCTAGAACTCTGCCTGTGTAGACATAAATGCTCTGTTATTTGTGTAACATGTAGATGCTTAATTGTTATTACTTTTCCCTCTCCGAGCCCCATTACTCACAATGCATCACTCCCAGGTGTGAGAAGAACTGTTGATTGTGGCTAAAATGACTCCTACTTTGTACCAAGACAGAGTTAGGTCTTCTGCATTCAGCTTGCTCTTCAAAAACTCCCAATTGCACCCTGGCTGGTGCGGCTCAGTGAATTGAATGCCAGACTGTGAACCAAAGGGTCACCAGTTCAATTCCCAGTCAAGGCACATGCCTGGGTTGCAGGCCAGGTCCCCTATTGGGAGTACATGACAGGCAACCACACATTGATATTTCTCTCCCTCTCTTTCTTTGTCTCTTCCACTTTCTCTAAAAATGAATGAATTAATTAATGAATTAATTAATCAATCAATCAATAAAACTCCTAATTGTTTTACCTCCAATTTTGTTCCAAGTACAGCACTAGGGCAAAACTGGAGAAAAGGAGAAACTAGTCAGGGACAATACGCCACAAGCCATGCTCTTTCCTTATCTCCACCTATAATGCCCTCCCTTACCCATTCAAATCAACAGAAGTATGTAAACTACAGACTGGGTTTCCTCTATCAGCTTATAATTGTCTTTAATAAACTGAGTTAGATTTCCTTTTTTTGGAGCAAAATCTGGTTCCTACCCTAAAATTAACCCACAGGTAAAGAACAAATGATTTTCTTCTTAAGTGTTTGTCCAGCTTCCCAAGCTTTCCAGTCCAGTGAGTAGCAGAAGCTTCCCCTCCTAACTGCAACTTTGTGCTATATGTGGCAGGCCCCTTCAACTACTTCTGGCAATTCTCAACTTCCCATACTCTGTATCCGCCCCCTCTACTTGCCTTGGTCCATTTGGCCTCCTTCCTTCCTTACACTCCTCCTCTAGGAAGTGGGTCCAAAATTCTAATAGTATTGCTGAAGACCATTATTGCAATGTAAACCCCACACTCACCACCCATGATACTTGTCTCAGGAAGAAATTGTTTCTCTCCTTAGATGTGCATGTTCCCTTTGTTAGCTATTTGGTAGCTAGAGGCTCTTTTCAGTTGATAAGTGTTAAGTTCCTAGACTTGATTCTATTTACTGAGTTTCTTAATATGTGGTTACTAACCTAAAGCATCTCTCTCCTTCATAGTTGAGTGCAGCAAGATAGCAAAAAAGGGACATACCTTTCTTCACTCTCCTACTCTCTGACAGAGAAAGTTGCTTATCCAAACCCAACTTACAAATTTCTGGGTTTCTAAAAGTTTTCTGAGGGTTAATTAATGAACCCTCAAAAGTCAAATGTTTGGATTCTCCCATGATCATCAAACCATGGAAAGAAAGAACTTTTTACATTTTTCACCATGTCAATGAATTCTAGGCAGGATGCCTCAAAGTTAGGTGTTATGTTTGCTTTGGAGAGTCTTCCTTATTTGAGTTGAAAAAACTTTCCATTTTCAAAAAAGGTAGTGACCAAAAGAAGCAATATGGTGTGATGGAAAGCTGAATATTCCACAGCTTTAAGCTGAAGCATTTACACAGACCCGGGTTTGTGTTGCTTCTGCAAGTTTCTAGTTGCCCTTCCTCTGAGTTGCCATTTATACAGACACAAAAAGAAGGAACAGATAATGTCTACTAAAGTTGACTTCCATGAAGAGATCATGAACTTAAATGTATATTTCAAATAATGACTTGCCATATAAACATGAATTTTCTACATAACACATTTATCCATTAAATAATTATTTCCTGAACAATGGTTGTGTGCCCAGCTCTGTGCCAGGCAATGAGATGGCTTACAGTGTACATCTTGCATTTATGGAGCCTTTTCTAGTTATTCAAAATATTTTTATATTAACCACCTCATTAGTTATAGTCACTGTGTAGATGGCAGGACAGATAACCCCACTCTCCCAATGTGAAAATTGAGGCACAAAGAAACCAATGGTCACAGCAAATGGAACATAATTGTGTCAGAATGGGGTCAATTCTACTCCCCCAAGTTGAATAGGGCATGGGACTACAGTTGTACTCCAATGAAAATCTGTCAAAATTTAGGTTGATGGATGCTATTTCTTATTTACTGTGAACCCACAAAATGCAGGTCTATAGACTTGACCTACCCATACCAGCTGTGCATCCTGCCTCAGAAAGAGCCTCCTGGGATCGCACTGGTTCTTAAAATCAAACCTGATTTTTTTTTTTTTTTTGCAATGGATACTGCTTTAGTCTCTAGACAGGTTTTCTTTTATTACAGGGGTCCCCTTTGCAGGCTCTGCTTGCCTAACCATTGACTGAGTAGCAAGGAAGACTGGTGGGGCAGAGGGCCTTCCCAAGAACAGGAAATATTCATTTATACAAGATGATTAGAGACAAGGAGGTTCTGGCAAACTAAAGATCCTAATTGTCTCAGACTATCTCCCATTATTAGTCCTCAGCCTGTGGCAATCTACCAAAACTTTCCAGGGAAAGCAAGAGGCACAGTAGTGTTTGTTTTAAGTTTGAGCACATGCAAAAATTGGGGTTCATTTATAACAGGTTCCACAAAGGACCTTGTGCAACCCTTCAGATTGGCTCTGATACTGCTTAATGGAAAATTATTACTGATATCATCCATGACTTCAAGTACAATAAAATACACTTTAATTTTTAAACATAAGAGCAGACTTAAGTCTGATAACTGCAGGCATTTCAGTATTTTGCAGTGTCCCATAGCCTTCAGTTTGAAAAAAAAGTGTTGATATGTAGATCTATGAAAAATTGTGGTTATTTTTAGCTTGTTATTCCTTGGAGTCAGAAAAGTGGTAAGCTTGTTTATATATTTGTGTATTGTAAATTACAAAGAACATTAAATTAACATATTTTTATGGTTTTCAAATGGTGAGACTTCTTTACCAGTAAGACATTTCAATATAATACTGAAAGGACAGGAAATGAGATAGTAGAGAGGTCTGATTATATTACACTTTTTTCTTTCTTTTTTTGTACTCACCCAAGGATATTTTTCATTTCCTTTTTTGGAGAGAGAAAAAAGAGAGAGGAAGTGAGAGACAGAAACTTCAATGTGAGAGAAGCTTAGATTGGTTGTCTTCATATGCACCCAGACCGGGAATCTGTGAAGGGGCCAGGGATCATACCATTCACACCGGGGTGCGGTAGGGAGAAAAATGGGAGGGGTGAATGAGACAACTGTATTAGAACAACAATAAAAAGTAAAATAAATAAATTTAAAACAAGGCCAGGAATTGCATTTGCCAGTGCCTAAACTAGGGATGAACCTGAAACCCAAACATGTGCCCTGACTGGGAATCGAACCAGCAATCACATGGGCCAGGACTATATTACCCTTTTTATAACATAGCAGCTGCCACTTTATTAACCAGCTTTTGAGCTGTGTTACCTACACATACTCTTTGAAGTGATAATTAGTCTTTTGTTTTACATCTTGTTCATGTTTTAGCAGATACTCTGACCTTAAAATTTTTATTTTCAACCCTCATGTGAACATAGAATATAGACACAGTTATTCTTAAAATATATATTTGAAACAATTGGTGCCATGTCAATTTCACAGCCCCCTATTATCTACCATTGGAAGTCAGGAAAAGATAATTAAAGTCATTACAAATCTATCTTTGTAATCAAGCAAAGGATTAAAAACTTATTATCACCCCAAGGCTATTTAAAACAAAATTTGCCTTTCAAGTTATCCTCATAAAAACCAGTTATTAGGGACATTTGAGTATGAGGCACTCTGATATACATTGCCTGAAGATCCACTATATTAATTTTCTATTCAGTCATGCGAGATTTTTTTTTTTAGAAAAGAAAGCAGCAGTGTATTGCCATGGGATAAGAATCTATAGTCCACCAAATCGGTGTAATTGAATTTCAGAGTCTGCCTTTTATCAAGGGCAAATTATTGCACATTAGACTTTGAAGAAGAAAGACATAAAATCTTTCTGTCTTTCCCTGTCTTTGGAGGCCATCTGCTCTGAGCTCTGTTTCTTGCATTAGCCTTTCTGCCCACTAAAAAAATGCAAAGCTCTTTAATGATAAAAGGGAAAAAGATCTGTGTAAAAGGGCTTGTTAACAGTGAAAGGAGTTGCTTCTCCCCTCAAGCACAAAGTGTGTGGCCCTTCAGGGTACCAACTTATTCTGAATGTAGTAAACCATTTTTTTTTCTTCATCACAAATTTAAAATTTGTTTAATTGTTTTTTTTTTGCCTTGAATTCCTCCCTGCTAGTATAAAATGGAAGATTGCCCTTTAATTTATAGTGACTTGTATTTAACTAGCAATCTTAACATTTATTATCTATTTTTCCAATAACATTATTAAGGCACATATTTTCTTGTTTGTCAGATAAAAAAACCTGAGGCCCAAGAATGGTTTAGGTGCCTCACCCAAAGCCCCAAACTAATTAGTTGCAGAGCCTGGACCATCCATCCCTCTATCCCCAAAATGGTAACCTTTCCATTAAAGCCAAACTTGAAGTGCCTAGCTTCAGGAATAAGTCACTAGAATGATTACTATTTGTCTAATCACAGGTAATCTTTAAAAGACTCTAATACCAACAATTTTCTCAATCTAGATATAGTTCGACACCATGGGTCCTCTGAAGCTCTTCAAAAACCAGAAGTACCAGGAACTGAAACAGGAATGCATCAAAAATGGTATACTTTTCTGTGATCCAACGTTTTTGCCTGAGAATGATTCACTTTTCTACAACAGACTTCTTCCCGGAAAGGTAGTATGGAAACGTCCCCAGGTAAGTTTCTTTTTTCAATTTATTTCTCCTTTTTTATCTCTTTAATTATAACTTATCAGGTCACTATTTATTCCACTCACACAGCCTATTGCATATAGACCAATTTAGGAGACAGCTTTAAAATGGGAGGTTTTAAGAATCTGTGTTTTTGGCTGGCTATAGCTTGAGGAATCTTAAATTTTAGCTAAATTTTATCAGATTTAGTAATTTTAAAAGAACAAAAAAGAAATATATCATGTTTATCTTCTCTGGAAGATTATTTGAGTAAATATGATGACTCAAAAAACTACACTCTACTGAGTTTTCTCTCACAGTGACTTCATGATAATCTCAGCCTAGCAAGGAAGAAAGTTCTTTATATGCTGGGACTAAGTGAAATGAACTCTACAGGGAGAAGATGAAGTTGCATTGGGTGATGGATTATTTGCTGCTTTTTGGATACCATCACCCATATCCTCCCACAATTAGCAAAGTGGGATTCAAGTAGGACTGCAGCTCTTTCACCACCTCTTAATGGTTACTGTGGTTCTTTGTAGAACATCTGTATGTTGTCACCAAAGCATGTCTTTTTACCCCTTTGCAAGCCCTAGATAAGAGGAAGCTCAGTGCATAAAATGATAGGATGATGGAATCTGGAGAAAAATTATAACCTTGCTATATCTAAAGGGTATAATTGGATAGAAGGATATACTACCTGGGTTCTTTCCCAAAGTATATGACCAGGTATATAGGCTACAGAGGACTGTTATAAAATGCAAATTCCTGGACATTCAAAATATCCTGAAGATTTTCTGATTCTATTTAATGACATACCCTTTGGGGCACTATTATGGAACTACCTCAGTTAGGTACTTAAGGTCCGCCTTCTTCAACGAGCAAGCTATCACTTTTTAGTGTAGCTTAAACTCCTAAATAGAATTCTTAAAAGAACAACTTCAGTTTATGTAGGTTGCTGACAGGAGGTGCCAAGATACATCAATCACACTAAGGCTCTTGTTTTCTGTGCAATTCAAATAAGGGGGTATAATTTTTCAAATAAGTTTTCACTTTCCTCCTCTTCCTATTCTCTTTATGGCACCCCTATGATTCTGATGTCAGAATGTTTAAAGTTGTCCTGAAAGTTCCTAAGCCTCTCCTCATTTTTTTTTTTTTTTTGAATTCTTGTTTCTTCATTTTGTTCTGGTGGAATGTTTCTTTCTTCCTTCTGGTCCACACTGTTGATTTGAGTCCCGGTTTCCTTTCCTTTACTGTCGGGTCCCTGCTTATTTTCCTATATTTCACTTTGCATAGCCTTCACTTTTTCCTCTATTTTGCAACCATACTCAACCATTTCTGTGAGCATCCTGATTACCAGTGTTTTGAACTATGCATCTGATAGGTTGGCTATCTCTTCATCACTTAGTTGTATATTTTTCTGGAGCCTTGATCTGTTGTTTGGTTTTTTTTTTTTCATTTGGGCCATTGTTTTTTTCTTGGCACACCTATTATGTAGTAAGGGGTGAAGCCTTAGGTATTCACCAGGGCAAGGCAACCCACATTACTGTACTGTGGTGCTGTATGTGGGGAAGGAGTCCAAGAAGAAAAAAATGCCACTTGTTGGGCTATTGGCTGGCTTTCAGTAACTTCCTCCACTACCCACAAACAAATCGTGTCCTTCCAGTCCTGATTCCTGGATGGGTGGGTTTGTGTGTGTTCTAGGACCCCCTTCGTTGCTCCAATGAACTCTCTTGTGAGGCTGGGAGTTTCTTCTGCTGCCACAACTGCCCAGATTTTTTCAGTCACAGGTTTTGAGGCTTTATTTCCCTGCACTAGAACCCTGGGTTGCATGGTCTGTCTGGCTCCCAGTTGTTCCTCTTGGTTTATATGCACTCAAATGTGGGACTGCCCACTCAGCCAGACTCTGCCTCATGCCCTGGTACTCCAGTTGCCACCTTGATGTGAGTCCTCTCTGTCTCTTCTACCTGTCTGGATGAATGTTTCTTCTTTAACTTTTTGGTTGTCGGACTTTCATACAGTTTGATTTTCTGGCAGTTATGGTTGTTTTTTTGTTTTTAAATTTGTTGTTGTCCTTCTTTTGTTTGTGCAAGGAGGCAGAGTGTATCTACCTACACCTCCATCTTTGCCAGAAGTCTCACTTATTTGAAAAAATAATAAAGGAGAACTTCTGTAATATGGCAAAGGAAATAGACTTCTAAAAGTCCAGGAAGCTCAGAGTCCCAAAGAAGTTGGACCCAAGGAAGCACACAATAAAGACTCATCATAATCACATTAGCCAAGATTAAAGAGACTGAGAGAATCTTAAAAGCAGAGGGAGAAAAGAAGACAGTTACCTACAAAGGAGTTCCCATAAGATTATCAGCTGATTTCTCAAAAGAAATCTTATAGGCGAGAAGGGGCTGGAAGGAAGTATTGAAAGTAATGAAAGGCAAGGACCTACATCCAAGATTACTCTATCCAGCAAAGCTATCATTTAGAATGGAAGGGCAGATAAAGTGCTTTCCAGATAAGGCCAAGTTAAAGGAGTTCATCATCACCAAGTCCTTATTATATGAAATGTTAAACAGACTTATCTAAGAAAAAGATCAAAATTATGAATAGTAAAATGACAACAAACTCACAACTATCCATAACCAAACAAACAAACAAACAAACAAAAAAACAAAAAAACCCTGAGCAAACAACTAGAACAGGAACAGAATCACAGAAATGGAGATCACATTGAGGATTACCAGCTGGGGGAGGAGGGTGAGAATGGGGGAAAGATACAGGGAGTAAGAAGCTTAAATGGTAGATACAAAATAGGGAGCGGTTAAGAATAGTGTAGGAAATGTAAATAACTTATGTGTACAACCCATGGACATGAACTAAGGGGAAGGGGAATGTGGGTGGGATGGGTTGCAGGGTGAAGGGGAATAAAGGGAGGGAAATGGGACAACAGTAATAGCATAATCAATAAAATATATTTTAAAAAACAAACAAGGGGGTATAAGGTACTAAATGGTATGGGAAAAATACAATAAATGTTACATTAATCAATTATAAAACAAATATGAGGAATAAATGATAATGGAAAAAATACCCAAAATAAAGTAAAAATAAATAAATAAAAATTAAAATATAACCAGAGGCACTGAAATAAAGAATAAACTGACAGTAACCAGAGAGGGCAGAGGGATAATGGGTGAAAATAGGAGAAGGGCCATTAAAGAACATATATAAAGGACACATGGACAAACCCAAAAGGGGTAGGAGGTGTGAGGGGACATGGGGGATGAAAATGGAGACAACTGTACTTGAACAACAGTAAAAATTAAATAATAAAAAAGATGTCTCCTTTTTAAATTTGTTTTTCATTTTTCAATTACAGTTTATTTTTAATATTATTTCATATTGGTTACAGGTCTGCAGCTTAGTGGTTAGACAATTGTATACTTTACATAAAGTTCCCCTTGATAATTTCAGTACCCACCTGGCACCATACATAGTTATCATAATATTATTCATTATATTCCCTATACTTTACTTTATATCCCCATCACTATTTTGTGACTACAAATTTGTACTTCTTAATTCTTCCACCTTTCTCTCCCAGTCCCCCAACTCCTCTCTTCTCTGGCAACCACTAGTCTGCTCTCCACTTCTATGAGTCTATCTCAACTTTGTTTGTTCATTTATTATGTTCTTTGGATTCCACATATAAGTGAGATCATATGGTATTTAACTTTCTCTGACTAATTTATTTCACTGAACATAATAACCTCTAGGTCGATGTCTCAGTTTTTGCCCATAAAGTATGATAGCCATTGAAAGTATGAGATCTGGAGAAGTCTGTCCATCAGAAAGAATATTACATTCCTCCTGACCTCATGTGTGTCCAGGTGTTGACATCCCTACATATCACTGACCTACAATAAAATCTGGGAAATCTGAGTAGAATTCATTCATTAGTTACTAATTGGGTATGTAAGAAGGTAAGTTTTTTTCTAGAAATGCATGAAGAAAATAGAGATATATTGTCTGGAGCCACTCTTATGAATGGATGGTGATAATGAGGGGCACTGTTCTTTTATAATGCTTGGATATAAAAGAAAGGAGATTGGTAAGGCATCAGTACCTGAAAAGGAAGTAGGAAATCGAGGGAGGTTTTTAGGGGGGTTAATGAATAGAACAGTAAATAATAAAGCAGAAGAGGTTGAAGGTGTAGAAGAAAGGAGGAATGATTGATGATTGCTGGTTGGAGGAATGAATGATTCCTAGAGGAGGTGGGAGAACATGCAATGGACAGCAAAATTGTGAGCCAACATTAAGCCATTGCTCAGATGCGAATCAAGCCAACAGTGCTTCCTGTACTGGCCAGTCTTTTGACACACCCTTCCTCTGCTTTGGCTCAGTCCTTTGTGCTTTGCCTTCATATTCCAAATTCTGTGGATTGAATACTAGGTGGATTAGCAGGGAAGAAAAAAATTTAGTAACCATGGCAACAGTCCATCTTCCCTCTGAAGCATGCAATTCCTCTTCAACAGTGAGGGAATTTCAGAAAGAGAGGGTACATGGGGATGGGCAGAAAAGGAATCAGAATCAGGAGGAAACACTTCTGTCTTTGTGCTAATGGGAATTGCCAACACCCAGTTGAATGTGACACCTCTGCAGAGTAGCTTTGGTCTCAACTGTTCACAAGTTTCATTTTCTTCCCATAGATTATGCACTCCTAGTAGTCCTAAGTATTTTTCACTGTTGACACACTTGAAGACAGTTGAATCGACCCATACTCTTTCCATTGATCCTATATTTATTTTAAATTCTGCTTTAAAAATATTTTACAGCTTTATCAAAATGCAACTTATATACTATGAAATTTATCTTTTTAAGTATATAATGCATTGGTTTTCAGTAAATTTACAGAGTTTTGTAAATATTATCACAATCCAGTTTTACAACAATTGCACCATCCCAATAAGATCCTTTGTGCACATTAAATGACTATTGCATGAATATATAAATTCTCAATAAAGCAGTTTGGAATTTATACCTGAAGTCTTCTAACAAAAGTTTGAAGATTCAAATAAAAAGATATTATGTTGTGACTTGGTTGTCTAGGTTGGAAGTGAAAGTTGTATTTAAGACCTTATTCCTGGGTTCCATATTCAATTTTCTATGGAAGAGCTAGGAAGGAAAAGAATGTTTTACTGATGATAATATCTTCATGCATAAGCAGAACTCCTCAGCAGGTAAAATGGACTCCTTGAGAGGCTGGTTCAACACTGGTCCCTGTGCCTAGGTTCATCTTTCAATGTCCTATCTAGAGATGGTTTAATGTCCCAAGGATAAGATAATGGCAACCTGGACTAGTTCACAAAGCCCACAGGTCCTGAATGGCAATCCTGAATCTTCTGGAACTACTTAGAGCACTGGACTTAGTCATAATATACCTACTGCAGCGCTGGCCTCACTTGTGGGTATCCATGCCACCATCCCTCCAGTACTGCTGGACTGTGCACATAGCACTTTAAAAAATATCCCCACTCTTTTGGATTTTTAGGAATTCTTTTATTTTAATGTGGTCCTTGAGGCTTACCCTGGACATCAATGTTTACTGTCATCAAATTTTACATGTGTTAAAAAAATTCTAGAGACGTGGATGTGGTAGGTGCAAAAGGAGCCACATAGAGTGACATGTACAGGGCCCCAAGAATTGTAATTGCCTGCCTACTTCTCCCTCCCAGAGGTATCTGATAAAGGAGATAAGGTAAGGACAATGGGAAGGTATCTTAATGCTCAGCTAATAGAACATATTTCCTAGACAAGCTGCTTTCTTTGGAAGGCTTTGGCTCAAGGATGGGGATATGCAGTGGCCATTCCTGGCTTTACTCGTAGTGCTTGACTTCCTACTTGTATGTACTTTCCCCCTAAGAACTTTTTTGTCTTGACAAAAAAACCAGCTCAAGGATCACGTTAACTGTGCCAACACAGCTGGGACCCATTAGGGGCTCAGCAATCTTCCCTCCCTTCCAAGCCACCCAAATATATAACTATGTGAGGTGTGACCTCTCCCCCAACTCCACTCCCTACCACTTTTAGATTTGCATTGGCTCATAACCCTTCACCCTTTTTATCTCCTTAGCTGATTTCTAGTTTTTCACTTCCTTAAAAAGGTAGAAAATATGGCTTAAAAAGGTTTGCTTCCAAGTTTCACATCATGGTTGTGAAATACAGAATAGATCAGTTCATATTTGTTATATTAAATTGAGAAAATTAAACCTTACTAATGAGGATTAGCCTGGAACCCAAAGCTAAGACATGATTCAAGCAAGTCTTTCATAATGGTGGAGAGCTTTCTAAGTGTTAAGCAAAGAAGCATAAAAGAAAGGGATGAATGACTGAGAGGTAGTTGCATCTCTGTTCCTGAAAAGTTGCACAATATTACCTAAAGGCAAAAGGATGGACCAGTTGAGGTCCTGAGGTCCTTTCTCTAATTGTATATGGTTTTGAAGGACCTAAAACTTAAATGCTAGGTCTACTAACTAGCTGGATTATCAAAGGGCAAGTTGCTGCCCATCTTCATTTGTAAAATAAACAGGTTAACTAAATAGTCTCTAAAATTTTTTGCAGCTTTGACAGTCTGTAGACTGTTAACTTATAATGTTTTAAAAACCACAGTTAAATAGCCATTTTCCATGTGTTAAAATTGTGAAGTATAGCTTGGGCATGGGACAGTTTATAAAGGGAAATAGAAAACTTCACATGTCTTTTTCTTCACGTGTGTGACTCTTTACATCTTGGATAGAAGTTGACATTCCAAAAGTGTTGGCTGAGCCTAGATCCCTGCTATGAAATGAAAAACCTTTGTATAAATTGAAGACACTGTAACATTAGCAGAACTACTACTCCACATAAAACCAGAAAATAACTTTCCTTAATGATCTAAAAGACACTTTTACACACAGAAGTGTTCATTGTATTGTTTTTCCATCCTAAGAAACTATTGTATGCATCATCTAAATCCAAGAAATCATTGTATAAATTTACATCTTTGCAAAATAAAATGGAAACACCTAACCAGGAAAGAAAACTGTGTTTACTCGCATCTTAGAAAGGACAAAGAAAATACAAGAAAAGGATATAGTCCATCCTACATACCTGCTTTATGTTCAGCAAATGACAAAACAGGCAGTTCCCAACCCACAAAAAAATTTTAGTAAGGTTGAAGTCTTTCCTAAGACACATAAGTAATGATGAGACACCAGACATGATTAAAAAAACAAACAAACAGAAAACCCAAAGCTAACAAGCCACCTAACCCTCTCCTTTTGGCAGAAGAATGCACAATTAATCTTTGATTTGGACTTGTCTCTACCCAGAATGCTTTTTCCTTTCCAGGGTTATTTTGGCTTTTAAAGAATAGATGTAATGTTTCATTCTATAGACCAGACTCTTAATCAAGGAGAATTATGTCCATTTTAAAAAGAGGTTTGAGAACCAGAAAAATATAGCTGTCTTTCTTTAATAATTTTAAGGAAACATATGTCTAGATTTTCTTTCCATTTGAGGCTAGGATTTGTTTCTGCTGAGTAAATAGAATGATAAGGTACTGGCCAATGGCCTCCTCCAGGAAGTTTTCTCCATCTATTCAAAATTTCATTAGCATTTCCTGCCTTTTAACTCTGCAAGTGCTGATATTCTGAATCACACAATCATATATTCAATTATATTGTGTCATGTATGTGGCTATACCTTTGGCCATGTTTGTCTCTCTACCCATGATGTCTTCATATCCCTCCCTAACTGCCTAACTCTAGTGGCTCCAAAGGCTTCAACTTGAACATTCCCACTGCTATTCAATCTTCTCACCAGGGAAACTTTGGAGATCCATCATCTAGGCACTGGATATTCTTTGAAAATGTCTCCACTGTGTCTTCATCATATTTTGTTGTAATTATGTTATTTGTGTCTTGTTTTCCTACTTGCAGTTAGAATGACACTGCTAATGATATGTTGGGGAAAACACACATGTACACTCCAAACAAATGCTTCCTCCACTCTACCCAGCTTCCCTCAGAACATCCATTGTGGGAAAAGAGTGCCTGTTGAAATGCTCCTGTGAGTGGTCTATTACCACTTGCTACCAGTGCTGCTGCAATCTATATTTATCCAAAGATGTGGAAAAAATCTAGTTGCCATGGAGACCACTGTTGCCTTTGCTTTATGTTAGGAAAGACCTTCATGAAAAGGTTTCCTAAATAATTTTCCTAGAGAGGGAGAAACATTTATGTTTACTTCCACCAGGCCTTGTCTCAAATTTAGTCACCTTTCTAAGCACAAGGGTTTCAGAAAATCTCATTCTGACAAATAGGATCAGAATATAATGTGCTAATCCCTAGTTCTCCTCTTTAAAAGCTCACTGCTGTGCTGAAAACTCTTCCAAACCCCAGTGACAGCAATGTCTGAAAGCCCTGACCAGCCCATCTCATCCTGTTTAATTGCACGCTTTTCTTCCATTTCTTCTGCCACTTCCCCACATTATCCTTTTCCTGTGGAGATGACCTACTGCTTTGTGGTTTTCCTCATTGCCCCCAAACTTCCCTTTTATTTCACCTGTGGGTGTCCTTTGACCCTCACCTCTTCTATCCTTCCTAGATGAGCTCACATTGACTCTTTGGAAATACTTCCCAGACTCTTAAACCAATTTTTATATACACAGGATATCTGTGATGACCCCCGTCTGATTGTGGGCAACATCAGCAACCACCAGCTGATCCAAGGAAGACTGGGGCACAAGCCAATGGTCCCTGCATTCTCCTGTTTGGCTGTTCAGGAATCTCATTGGACAAAGGTATTGTGTCTCCTATGGGACCTCACTCAGTTTCATACTTCTTGTCTTCCTCAATAATTTCAGAAAAAGTCAGCTCATAACCTTCTAGATTGTCTACTTCTTGAAGTCAGTATTAACTAGGTAACTCCCCTCCATTTTATTATGATATTTTTCACAAATACAGAAAGTTGAAAGAATTTTACAGTAAACACTCATATATTCAATCAGAGTATACAATTAATATTTTACTTTATATGCTTTATCAAATATATTGATTGATCTTTTGTCACTTGCAGTGCTTTGACCCAATAGCTCTGCCTAATTTTATTCTCTGTACCTACTGGGATATAAAGCTGGTAGGGGCCAGGAATAATTAAATATGACAAAGATGAAAGTAGATCTTTGAAAAAGTTCTAATAAATTATTAAGAGCACAATTTTTTGGCATTTAGAGTTCAGGGCAATAAAGTTTTGATTTGGGACAAAGTTAGAGCATTTTCTTCAGAAAATAATTTTAGTAGATTAATGGGTAATTGTATAAAAATGTAGATTTTACTCAAGTTGTGAATTAAATCTATATTGTATAGAATGTACATGAAATCTCTAGAATGGACTTTTAGAAACTGAAACCACAGGAAGTCTTGTATTTTGACTGAATTTAATTTTCAATATGCCTTGGTTATGTGGTTAAACATACAACCATGAATATGTTTATATACACAGTTTCTTATAATCGAGTTTGTAGATTATCTGTGGGAAATAATTTAACCCCTAACTGGCTGCCCCCAGTCACTCTCTATGTATTCAGGACAGACATGGTAATACTGTCCTCAGTAAAACTGAATGGGGAAAGCAATAGTTGTGGGAAAATGCTCTATCTAGGACATCTAGATTCAAACCAGATGTATTTACTGGGATTCCTGTTGCCACATTTGAAGTCAACTGTAATCTCAATATTTGGATATAGTCCAGTAAATAATAGTTGAGTGAATATTCTTATATTTCCAGGCAATTCCCAACCATAAGGAACAGGACTGGGACCCTCAAAAACTAGATAAATATGCTGGGATATTTCGCTTCCGTTTCTGGCATTTTGGAGAATGGACTGAGGTGGTGATTGATGACTTGTTACCCACCATCAATGGAGATCTGGTTTTCTCTTTCTCCACCTCCATGAATGAGTTTTGGAATGCTCTACTGGAAAAAGCTTATGCAAAGTAAGGAATGGGGGTTGACTAACACATGGGGAAAGGAAGGCCACATATTTTCATGGGAGTTTGTTCTTTCCCTTAGTTTAAATTGAGTAAGATCCAAGTCAGATACATGACATTACTTTGGACCTCAGAATGTCCCTAAGAAATCCTAGATTATAGAGAAATCAGATGTTCTGGTTTCTATTAACCCTCATCAGCTCCTAGGTGTCCCTTCCTGTTGCTAATCTGCAAATGATGTGGTATTATGGCCTCCAATTTTCTTCTTGTCTAGTATTTCCCTGTAGAAAGAAGTTTCTACATGGACTGTCCTTGACAGACCTAGCCTAAGCCTAGAAATGTCTGAATACAATCTCAAAATAACTCTCATGTCCTACCTAGAGAAAAACCAGATGGTATAGTCTACCTGGAAGGGGACTGTTCTAATTCTTGGGACAACACGTCCTTAACCTGGAAAAAATTTTTACAAAGATAACCTTGTATATTTGTTCCCAGGTTGCTTGGCTGTTATGAAGCCCTTGATGGTTTGACCACCACTGATATCATAGTGGATTTCACTGGCACACTGTCTGAAACTATTGACATGCAGAAGGGAAGATACACAGAGCTTGTTGAGGAGAAATACAAGCTGTTCAGAGAACTGTACAAAACATTTACCAAAGGAGGTCTCATCTGTTGCTCCATTGAGGTTTGTATTCACCAAAAACAACCACTCTTAGCCCATTTCTGACATAGGAGACTACAAAATTTAGTAGGGAATATTACCTTTACTCTAGAGATTCATGAAAAGACATTTTGGGACTCAGAATGCTAACAATATACATTGTTCCTTGGCATAGACTGAGGAGATTTAACTATTTATCCTTTTGTCCCAGTCATCCTGCTGGGAACCAACCCAGCATTTGAGTCGATGTAAATAGCCTCTGCTAAATCATTTCTTCTGTGTCTGTTCCTGGGTGTTGAGGTTATAGCTTTTTTGCTCAAGGAGTAAACCAACTGCACTGAATTTTAATACTGTTCATATGAATGTAGTACTGTGGGTAATTTGAATCTGGATTGTTTAAGTGAATTGTTATATTAAACTCTTTATCTGCTCCTTTACTTGCTCTGTGTCAATTTAGGTGTGGACTAAATTTCTATCTGTATAGGGGGAACTAGCATCAACCATACTAACGTAAACAAATCAAGGAAGAAGATGTGGCTTTGGGTGTCCCAATTCTTGTGCTTTTACATATCTTTCTTTGGTCTCAGTCTCCCAATCAGGAGGAACAAGAAGTTGAAACTATTTGGGGTCTACTGAAGGGCCATACATACACCATGACTAATATTCGGAAGATCTGTCTTAGAGAGAGACTTGTGGATGTTTTCAGTACTGAGACGTTATATATGATTCGCCTGAGGAATCCCTTGGGAAGACAGGAATGGAGTGGTCCCTGGAGTGAAATGTGAGTGCCATTCCATTTAACCACTACATCTCCAAAACCTTATAGATCTCCCAAATCCATTCCTCCAAACTGCTAGGGGGCTGTTAATATTCAGTGACATCCATGGGCTCTTTTTAAACATGAGATCTTTGACCCAGCCAGAGGTGAGATAAAGCAGGCCCATTCTGCATGCATTCTATTTCTTTGGTATATTGCTTACTGTAGCAAGTCAATGGCAAACATAAGGGCTTATCCCTTTTTTGTTCATTTGCTTTAAGTTCTGAAGAGTGGCAGCAACTGACTGCAGCAGATCGCAAGAACCTGGAACTTGTTATGTCTGATGATGGAGAGTTTTGGTGAGGAGAAGTCTTCTGTGCTAAGGGTATTGTGGCTTCTACATGGAACTAAAGGGGCAGGTATTAAGAACCATCTCCATTTTTCTCCTGTACTCATTCTAATCAGGATGAGCCTGGAGGACTTTTGTCACAACTTTCATGAATTGAATGTCTGCCACAATGTGAACAACCCCATTTTTGGCCGTAAGGAGCTAGAATCGGTGGTTGGATTCTGGACTGTGGATGATGATCCCCTGATGAACCGTTCCGGAGGCTGTTATAACAATCGTGATACCTTCCTCCAGAATCCTCAGGTTTGTGTCAATTCTTTATGTTTGCCTTCAAGTTATGAAGGCAATAGGAACCCAAGCTTACTTTAGAGTATTTCTTTGACATCAATTCTTCCATTTGTAGCTATTGTGTAATATTTATCAACCAAGATGTCTAGAGATTGGCCCAGATGCTGGTAAAGCATGGCAGACTGTCTCTGTAGGGACGTACCTTAACAACATTATAAATCTGAGCCCTCTCCTCTGACTACCTCTCTCCTGGCTATATTGCTGAGCATGGCTCTTTGACACCCCCCACCACCACCACTTCCTTCTGATGGTCTTACATTGGAGAGAAGGGATCTTCTCTCCGAAGCTTTCTCAATTTATTTTTTCCTGCCCAACTGTTCTCTTGGGTGCACACTTACTAAATGTGTTCTCTTTCTCATGCAGATTATTCTTTTGAACCCCATCATTATGCTTCTCTTTTCTAATCTAGAACCAGGTCATTTCCCTCAAGATTTGAATAGCTACCCTACCAAAGACTTCATCTCATCTATCTCCCATTATAATGCTCTTCCAGGTGACATATTAGGGCTCAAGACTAGGAACAACTCAAAGAAAAAAAAAATCCAAACAGCCAAAGCTTGAATCTATAATAACCCTGATGGTTTTATCCCCAAATGTACTGATGAGCTAATCCACAGGAAACAAGAATTTTGACTGTGTTGTGGCCTTATACAGGTGTGTATTTTCTTTGCATGGACCTCATTGGCAGGCATTTTGAAGGATACAATGGCTAGTGGCCTAATTTACTTAACTCTTATTTTCCCCACCCCATTTATTTTAATTGTTCCTAAAGAAAAGAAAGCTCCTATTACTCCCTCCCTATAGCTCCATTGACAACACTGGAAATGTTTTAAGTATCAAGCACATATGCCAAGCTGAGGAAATGGCACTCTGGGCTTCACTGTTAAGTGTTACGATTGGCCTTTGGGGGTCTTGAAAGCCAATAGTTCTGCATCTGTTCTCCATTTCTTGCTACAGAGAGGGAGATAAGAAGGGAAGTATGGAGGAAAATGGGAGGAATAAAAAGAAAAAGAGTTCTAAAGAAAGAATGAGAGAGAAATCTGATGTCTTTTTAGTTTTACTTCCCAGTGACACCATGATGCTCCAGTAGCACAAGCTTGCAAATGTCCTAAAACACTGATAGCAAACCATCAATTCTCAAGGAAGTTGATCCAGCCCTTTCATAAGCCACACATCTGGGCAGGCAATAGTAGGTTAGCTTAGGATGATGCTATATTGTCAAATTAAGTTAAACAAGAATACTTTCCACCTTTATATATTCTATAATTTTTCTGTGTACAGCTTTTAAAAGCAAGAGGACAATAATAAAAACAAAAACACCCAAGATTTTACCAAGAGCTTACTAAAACAGCATTTTTTTCATTGGTATCAAAGGTCTAGGCATGACGTTATCTCTTTTGATACATACTGAATGCTATACAGAAAATCAAGTACCATGATCTACACTTATCAAGTAAATGAATTATCCAAGGCCTCATATTGTAGTCAATGGCAAAGTCCAGAAAATAACCCATTTCTACTTTCCAAGGTAGAGTTTTCTACCCTCAAATTTGAGCTGGATTATCTGAAATGGAAGTGCTAACTAAGTTCCTTATTGGCCTTTTTCCCTTAGTACATCTTCACTGTGCCTGAGGATGGGCACAAGGTCATCATGTCACTGCAACAGAAAGACCTGGGTACATACCGCCGCATGGGAAGACCTGACAATTATATAATTGGCTTTGAGCTCTTCAAGGTAAGAATGGACATTTGGAAAAGAGAGAATGGTGGCAAATGGAAGTAAAAAATTAGGATGGCTTGGGGTTAGGAGAATTAAGAAGCATCCAAAGATAAAGAAAGCAGAGGAACTAGTATCTTCCAACACAAAAACTATGATTTGAATGGAGTGGAGCATTTTATTTGACTTTATTTCCAGGCGGAGATGAATCGCAAATTCCGCCTTCACCACCTGTACATCCAGGAGCGTGCTGGAACTTCCACCTACATTGACACTCGTACCGTGTTTCTGAGCAAGTACCTGAAGAAAGGCAACTATGTGCTTGTCCCAACCATGTTTCAGCATGGCCGCACCAGCGAATTTCTCCTGAGAATCTTCTCTGAAGTGCCTGTCCAGCTCAGGTTCAGTTTCCTTGGCCAGCCCTGCAAACTCCAATTTTCTGTTTTGCCTCCAATTCCCCCTTCCCTCTCACTGTATACAGTACTCAAAGGGACAACTTTTTCATAATTTCAGTTAAATCAGATTTAACTGAAATTATGGTGGTAGAAATATTTTTTAAAGTGGGGTTATGGGAAATTCCCCAGTGGGGGATCTGAGCTTGAAAGCTCTGACCTGCTCTGACCTGCTTTTTAAAGGTAACAGGCCTATAGCCTAAGATTTTCCACTTATATTTTATCTTCGGTTCTCTGGATGACACTCTATCCTCTTAGATAGCTGGTCCTCCTCACTGTTCCTCTATTATGTTCTGAGTGCTGGGTCACCAAAGCTACCTTTCACCCCAACCCTGACTTCTTTGATCTTTATCTGCTGGTCCTTAAAGCAAGGGGAAAGGAAAACATAGTCATCAAATGTAAGCCATGTCTGAGGAGGAATGGGCTAGGTCACTTAGTGTTTCATGCTTTTTAGCAACAATGTCTGCTTTGGCAAGCCTATCTCCTCACCAAAGGGCATTCATCATCAATAACATGTTTTCTTTTTGATGTTCCAGGGAACTGACTCTGGACATGCCCAAGATGTCTTGCTGGAACCTGGCTCGTGGCTACCCAAAGGTAGTTACCCAGATAACTGTTCACAGTGCTGAGGGCCTGAAGAAGAAGTATGTCAATGAAAGTAAGAACTGCAAGGGTGCCTGGGAAAGCAAAATTTACTTTCATTTTTTGCATGTGTGATTAGAAAAGATGGTCACAAATGATTCTTTCCAGCGGTATTTTCAGTCTAGAGTATTTTGCTGTGCTCTTAACCATAGCAAAATGGAATATAAATTTCTTTGGGCAAGGCCTACATAACATTCATTTTTATATTACTTTATAAAATGTGGAAAAGGGAATCAGAAATAAAAGTCCTAGATAATTCTGGTACTCTAGTATTACAGTCAAAGTCCCAGAATAGATTTAGTGAAATTGTTTCTTGACTATCTGAAAAGTGAACTTTAATAATTGTCTTAAAAACAAATGTCACTTTGATCCAGCTGTGAACCCCTATTTGGTCATCAAGTGTGGAAAGGAAGAAGTCCGTTCTCCTGTTCAAAAGAATACTGTTCATGCCATTTTTGACACACAGGCCATTTTCTACCGAAGGACCACTGACATTCCTATTATAGTGCAGGTAAGAATGTGACTAGGGAACCCAGAGTGGCTCATATTTAGTATCAGACAATAGATTATCCCAAGTGCTTTGCATGTGTCTAGTATATAAAGCAAGGATTACCCTGTTTTTTTTTTGTTTGTTTATTTGTATCATACTCAAAGACACTTCCTACCAGGCACAGACATTGACTTACTTATTATTAATCCCCATCCTAAATGGCTTCTTTTCCATTTATTTTATTGTTGGCAGAAGCCCTCATGCTCACAGGTACATATGTTAACACATGTACTGTAAAATCCCATGAGGGAAACAAATGCCAGTTCAGATAACCCTGATTCTGATCCATCAAGATGGACTGCTAGTTTGGTTGTCCTTCTCACTTAATGCTTCCAACCAGCTGTGTTTAGGTAGCCATCTCATAAATCAAGGTTGATCTTGAGCTCTGCTTGCTGTATTTCCATCACTATTTGAGAAATCTTCCCTCAGCCTAACAAGAGAGATCATCTACTGTTTTTTAAACAAACCTTTCCAAGCTCAGCATTAGGCTCTAGATGCCACTGGGAAAAGTCCAATCTCACAGACAGTTGCTCACCTTCACTTTCTCAACTTGTCTCTTCAGGTGTGGAACAGCCGAAAATTCTGTGATCAGTTCTTGGGACAGGTTACTCTGGATGCTGACCCCAGTGATTGCCATGATCTAAAGTCTCTGTACCTGCGTAAGAAGGGTGGTCCAACTGCCAAAGTCAAGCAAGGCCATGTCAGCCTTAAGATTATTTCCAGCGATGACCTTACTGGGATCTAAATCTGCAGCTCCAGAAAATCCTGGCAGTTTTCCATCCTTTTATTTTCTGTCAGGTGCCATATTTTATCTCAGATTCACAATCTTTTGAAAGAAAGAAATTAATAGTAATTAGCTTTTCCTTCCTTCTGATAATTTCCCCAATACCTCCCAATCCAACTAGCATCAGTAGCTACATAACCTATATACCTCCAGTAGCTGGACAGTGGGAGGTGACAGTCAACCAGAGATCATAAAGATGTTTGTCAAGAAAAAAATCTCTGGAGCTTCCGGGGGTGAGATTCAAGCAGGACAACAACAGCCTACCCTATAGATATGGCTACCCTATAGATATCTTCACTCCTGTCAGGTATCCAACATATCTCTTCTATAAGAGCATGTTGAAGAAGGAGATGGGGTGATCATGGCCAAGCTGGTCTAGCCTGATATCTCAGCTCCTGACTGAATACTTCGAATGACCCAGCAGCATTTTATTCAGCAACCAGAACCTGCTTATAAGTCCTCAGTCCTTGCTACCATCACCACCACTACCATCACCACCTCTGGAAAGTGTAGTCCTGCCATAACCTAAGTCATCCCCCACAGTAGGTTGGTTCTACCTTCATGTTAAGGAAGCTTCCTAGGTGCTTAATCAAGAGCTGGAGTTTATTGAAGCCTAGTAAATGGGAAGGGCCTCAGCTCCAGCTCAATGGAAGCCAGCTGTGTGCCACCAGGGGAAAAGTGAAAGAAGCTGCAATGGAAGATAAAACCTCAGTCCCCCACCCACCCACACCCACCTACACTCACACACGCACATGTGGTTGCCCATCAACTACTGTTCAGGCAGTCAGTGGGAAAGAGGAAGAATGAATAAGTGCCACACACCCTGAAAGGATAGGAAAATCCATCCAGGTATAATACAGCCAGTTTTGGACCCCTAACTGCAATGTGAAACCTCCTGCTGCTGCTAGGTTTACAAATCATCCCATTGTCTTCTGCCTCCTAATATTTTATCATCGATACTGAAGACCCCACCTGAGACCTTGAGACTTTGATCCCAGCCTAGGCCCCTCAGGCATTTTTCTCAGCTGAGAAGCTTCACTCCCTGGGGGTGTTTGTTTGCCCTCTTATTTTTTCAGTACTTGTACAGAATTTTTTCTAGGGTCAGTTGTTCTGAAATGTTCTTCCCTCCATCTTATCTATCAACATTCTACCCCTCCTTTAAGGCCCAGCATAAATGACATCTCAATGAAACCTTCCTTAATCCCAAAAATCCCCATCTCCAAAATTATTTCAATGCTTCTGCAATGATAAAAAAGGAGCATAGTTGTAGCACCTAGTATAGTCCAGCACACATTCATTTAAAAATATTTTATAGGGTAATTTTTAGCTTGCTCATTTCCTATGACGTTTTTCAGCCTGTGTTACTTCTGCAGTGCCTTCACCACACTGCCTTACATAATCCAAACCACAATAAAATTCACATTCAATATATTTACCAGTTCTGACTTGATTTGGTGGTGAAGGAGAGATGGCAAGAGTGTACTCTTATTGTGGCTTCTTTCAGAGGCACTAGAAGTAGGGGTGGTGATACTTTTTGAAACCTGAGTCCAGGTACAAGTCTGATGAATGCAGAGGCATTGGCTGCATTCTGATGGTACACTCCTCCATCCAGGTTGGAACTGGGGATAAAATTAGGAGAATGGAGGGGAGGCCCTCTTCTGTTCCATTTTTAGGATTATTTGTATGATATTTGGAGTTACATGATTTTGAAATTCCTCTGGAACTGTATTCAAAATCAAAGCTACCATGGCCAATTTTTCAAGGGCACACCTTCCAACAGGAAAAAAATACCAACTCTTCCCTTTCAGCATCTCTCCTAGAGCTGAATGAATGTGAACACTTCACTTACTTGCTTCCACATTCCACTCAGTTTGCCATTTTCCCGTCTTAGAGGAGGCTATGGAAGAAGCTCTTCTTCTTCTTGAGCCCTGCCTTCTGACGGAAAAGAATGTCCAGGCAGGGGAGGGGTCTCTAAGATCAGCAGAACAGTCCTCAAGAACAGCCCTCATTAACTGTCCCTGCACCACTACCCTAGAACACACTAGAAATGACATAAATACAGGTATTTGGATGTGGTAGAGCTTTGTCAGAAATGCAGGATCCAATACAGATACTGCAATAGTTCTGAATGGTCACCAGATGGCACTAGGCTATTTCAATTTAGTTCAAAGAAGCTACCACTTTTTAAAAATAATATATATTTTATTCACTATGCTATTACAGTTGTCTTAAATTTTCCCCCTTTGTGCCCTTCTTCCCAGTACCCCCCATTTCCTCTGGCAATTCTCCCTTACTTCATGTCCATGGGTCATGGATAAACTTTTTTTGGCTACTCCATTTCCTTCTACTATTCTTAACCTCCCCCTGTCTATTTTGTACCTACTAATTATGCTTCTTAATCCCTGCATCTTTTCCCCCATTCTTGTCCTCACTCCTAGCTGATAAACCTCCAAATGATCCTTAGATCTATGATTCTGTTCTGGTTCTGATTGTTTGTTTAGTTTATTTTTTAGATTCAGTTTTCCATTTTAATGTTTACAGTTTTGATCTTCTTCCTGTTCTTAAATAAGTCCCTGTAACATTTTATATAATAATGGCCTGGTGATGATGAACTCCTTTAGCTTTACCTGGTCTGGGAAGCACTTTATCGCCCTTCCATTCTAAATGATAGCTTTGCCGGATAGAATAATCTAGGTTGTAGGTCCTTGCTTTTCATCACTTTGAAGACTTCTTGCCAGTCCCTTATAGCCTGCAAAGATTCTTCTAAGAAATCAGCTGACAGTCTCAGGGAAACTCCTTTGTAGATAACTCTCTTCTTTTCTCTTGCTGCTTTTATTCTCTCTCTATCTTTAACTTTTGGCATTTTAATTATGATGTGTCTTGGTGTAGTCCTCTTTGTGTCCATCTTATTTGGGACTCTCTGTGCTTTCTTGTATGTCTATTTCATTGATTTGTTCCTCAGCATTATTCCCTCCACTGTTCATTCCCTATAAATTTTTCTTTATTTCACTTATTGTAAACTTGATTTCTGCCAGGATCTTTTTTATGCTGTTGAAGTACCAAATGAGTTCCCTGAGCATCCTGATAACCAGTGTTTTGAACTCTGCATTTGGTAGATTGCTTATCTCCATTTCATTTAGTTCTTTGTTCTGTTCTTTCATTTGGGCCATATATCTTTGGATCCTCAATTTGGCAGCCTTCCTGTGTTTGTTTCTATGTATTATGTAGAGCTGCTTTGATTCCCCATCTTAATAGAGTGGACTATTATAGAAAAGTGCACCAGTAAGTTGGATGGGGTAGAGTCTTAGGTAATTGTCACAGTGGGGCAACCATGTGAACCGGTTCACAGAGTCTCATTTATGATGTTTCCATTCTGGTTCTGTGTGGGGTTCAGAAAAGGGTCTATGAGCACTGCCTGGCCTCTGGGGTTTTGCCCAGGTGGAAGCTGCCACCCAGCATTTGCCCTGATGCCAGACACATCAGTTTTTCCCCATGTGCCACTGATTCCCCTCCAGCTTCTGTCCTGCATGCTAGAGCCCAGAGGGAGTGATCCTCTATGAGTCTTAACTCCTAAGACCATTGTGGGCCCTTTAAGAGGAGACACTTAAGCCTGATGAATTTTCATCCTCTGTCCCAACCCCCACTGGTTTTGGCAGCCAGAAATTGTGGGGACTTATCTTTGTGGTGCTGGAACCCTGGGATGGGTGGTCTGGTGTGGGACTGGGATCCCTCACTCTTGAGATATCCTTCCCAGTTTTTACACACCACATGTAGGTGTGGGACCATCGGTTCCATGTTTCCACATCTCCACTCCTCTTACCCATCTGAATCAATGTGACTTCTTTAATTCCTTGGTTGTTGGACTTTCATTCAGCTCAACTTTCTGACAATTCTGGGTTGTATTTTCTACTTATAATTTTTGCTGTGGTTGTGTGAGTAGGCAAGCTGTGCTTACCTATGCCTCCATCTTGACTGGGAGTCCTTCCCATTGTCCACTTTTTTTTAAGATAAAAAAATTTCCCCAAGTGAAAAGTGGAAAAGGAAAGGAACACTTTTTGATTGTCTACTATGTGTCAGACTATATGCTCAATGCTTTGTATATGTGATCTCTATTAATGCCCATAACAATCATATTAAATGCTATCATTATCCCTTTTTTCCAAGGACAAGAAAATTAAGGAACAAAAAGGCTAAATAAAGATGTTTAGTCACTAATCTCATCATGTTTGTTAGTCAAATAATCATGTCTGTTTCACTTCTAAACCTTAACCTTTTCCATGAAAATATGCTGTCCCCAGAAAGTTGGTAACATCTTCCCTATATCTGTATTACTAGCTGTGAATCCACAGTACTATAACAAGAACTGTGAAGACATACCAAATATTTCTGTCAGAATCTTTACCAATCTAACTTTATATATATATGCATATACTTATGCACACATGCATAAGTATAATGTGTCAGTAGACTTGGTCTTCCCAAAAATAATCCAATGCACTAATACAGCAGTCTCTGGCCATTTTGGCACCAAGGACGAGTTTTGTGGAAGCAATTTTTCCACAGATTGGGGTGGGGATAGCTTTATAGCCTTCCACTATATGAAGCTTAATTGCCACTTGCCACTCACTGATAAGGTTTTGATATGAGTCTGTATGCAGTTGATTTATTATGTGCAGTCAAACCTCTCTGCTAATGATAATCTCTATTTGCAATTGCTCCCCAGCGCTAGCATCACTGCTTCAGCTCCACCTCAGGTCATCAGGCATTAGATATCATAAGGAACATGCAACCTAGATCCTTCGCACATGCAGTTCATGGTAGGGTTGTGCCCCTATGAAAATCTAGTGCTTCTGCTGATCTCAGCAGAAGCACTGAGATCAGAGAGGCAGAGCTCAGGCAGTAATGTGAGCAATGGGGAGAACTTGTAAATACAGATGAAGCTTCCATCCTCTCCTGCCACTAACCTCCTGCTGTGTAGCCCAGTTCCTGCTCTAATACATACCAATATGTATTTGATAACAGTAATATGAATGAATCTCAAATAATTACACTAAGTGAAAGAAGGCAGAGAAAAGGATTCATCCTGCCTGATTCTATTTACATAAATATTTACCTATTTAAAAATGTAAACTACTCTATGGTGACATAAAGCTTATCACTGGTTATCTGAGGAGGTGGGGAGAGAGGAAGGAATACAAAGTGACCTGGAGATACTTTTAGGAGAAATAATTATTTTCATTATTTTGAGCCTACTCTATATTTTGATTGTTTTGTTGACTGCACAACTATAAACATTTTTGAAAACTCAACTGATTTTTATTGGAAATAATTTTTAAAGAAATGAAGTTTCATAACCATATCACTCTCCCCAATAAATCTTTTAAAGTTCTCATAGTATTATATTTAAATCCAACACTGCTGTAAGTTTTAATTTCAATGATAATACATTTTAAAGAACTTAAGAGGAGGAAAATAGTTTTTTGTATTCACTATTTCTGTTTCTCTATCTTTATTTCTGAAGTTTCACTATTCTTTCTGATATCATTTACATTCAACCTCAAGAATTTCCTTTAAATGTTAATGAATGTTTTTATTTTACCTTTATTTCTGAAGTATATTTTCACTGGATGTAGAACTCTGGTTTGACAGTTCTATTCTTTCAGCAATTTGAAGACATTGTCTCTCTGATTTCTGCCCTCCATGGTTTCTGAAGAGAAAACCACACTATTTCAAATAATTGTTATCATATATTTTATGTGTCATTTATGTCTAGCAGCTTTCAAGATTTTTCTTATCTTGTGTGTTCAGTTTTATTATCTGTCAAGAGTGATTGTCTTTGTTTTTAAAGTTTGAAGTTCACTGAGTTCTTGAGTCTGCAAATTTATGGTTTTGATCAAATTTAGGAATGTTTACAGCAATTATTTGTTAAAAAATTAATTTCTGCACCAATACATTTTTCTGCTTCCTTTGGGTCTTTAATAACATAAATGTTTGACCTTTTGATATTGTCTCAGAGATCTTAAAGATTCTGTTTAATTATTTTTCACTTTTTAGTGAGTATAATTTTTATAATTAGAGACAGCAAATGAGTTGATAGACATAAGCACAGAGAACTATTAGACACTAAGGATGTACACATTATTTCAAGGGTCAAGGAAAACTTTCTACAGGAGGTAATATCTAAGCCAGACTCTGATTGCTGAGTACAATTAACCAAATGAAAAAGAAAGGAACCAACAGTTACAGACAGTGAGAATGATGTGTGCAAGCACCCAGACTTGCAAGAGAGCACGGAATGTTTGGCTAAAAAGTTTATTTTGAAACATATAGTGCCAATGTGGGAATGGTGAAAGATGACATTGGAGAAACAAATGGAAGGGATTATGAGAGGTCTTATATTTCAGGAAAAAGATGTATTTACTTAGTCCTGAGGACAATTAGAAATCCCAAAGTTGTTTTGTTTTGTTTTTAATGTGAATGTAGTTGCTTTTTCTTCTTTTTGCTTTTCTGTATTTTCTCATGTTTCTATAATGGACATGTATCACTTTTTATTATAACAGCCTTAATAAATTTTAATTTGCATACTATTAATTTCACCATTTTAAAGTGTACAATTCAATGGTCTTTATTATATTTACAGTTGAGCAACCATCACCACAAGCAATTTTCAAACAATTTAATCACTTCCAAAATGAAACCCTGTACTCTTTTTTTAAGGTTTTATTTATTTATCTTTAGAGGGGAAGGGAAGGAGAGAGGGAAAGAAATATCAATGTATGGTTGCCTATTGTGCGTTCCCTGCTAGGAACTGGCCTGCAACCCAGGCATGTGCTCTGACTGAGAATCGAGCCGTGATCCTTTGGTTTGAAGGCCCATGCTCAATCCACTGAACTACACCAGCCAGGGTGAAACCCTGTACCCTTTAACAGTCATATCCCACTTTCTCCCAACTCCCTTCTCCTTTACCCTAGGAAACCACCAATCTACATTTTGTCTCTATGGATATGCCTATTCTGAACATTTTCTATAAGTGAAATCATAAAAAATGTGGCTTTTTGTGTCTGGCATATTTTATTTAGCACAATACTTTCAGGATTCATCCATACAGTACCATGAATCGGTATTTACTTTCTTTGTATTGCCAGATAATATTCCATTGCATTGATGAACCATATTTTATTTATTCACTCCTCAGTTCATGGAAACTTGGGTTATGTATCCTTTTTGACTATTATGAGTAATGCTGTAGTAAATATTTGTGTACAAGTTTTGTGAGGTAATGTTTTCAATTCTCTAGGGTATATAACAAGAAGTAGAGTTACTGGATAACATGATAAAATTATGTTGAACTGTTTAAGTAAGTGACAAATTGTTTCCAAAGCAGTTGTACCATTTTATATTCCAACCACCAGTATATAAGGGTTCTAATTTAGTTTTTTAAAAAAATTAAAGGATTTTTTTCCTTTTTATTTTTTAAGTATATTATATTGATTGTGCTATTATATTTTCCCAATTTTTCCCCTTTATCCCCCCTCTGCCCTGCAGCCCCCAACCATCAGCACTGCTTTCTTAGTTCATGTCCATGGGTTATACATATAAGTTCTTTGACTTCTCTGTCTCCTATACTATTCTCAACTTCTCCCCGCTATTTTTTAACTGCCAATTAAGCTTCTTATTCCCTGTACTTTCCCCCTCGCATTGTTCCCCTCTTCCTCCCCCCTCACAACCCTCCATATGATGTCTATTTATCTGATTCTGTTCCTGTTCTAGTTGCTTGCTTAGTTTTTGTTTTCTTTTTGTTTTAGGTTCAGTTGTTGATAGTTGTGAGTTTGATGTCATTTTAATGTTCATAGTTTTTTTTTATCTTCTTCTATTTCCTAGATAGGTCCCTTTAACATTTCATATAATAAGGGCTTGGTAATGATGAACTCCTTTAACTTGACCTTATCTGGGAAGCACTTTTTCTGCCCTTCCATTCTAAATGATAGCTTTGCTGGATACAATGATTTTGGATGTAGGTCCTCGCCTTTCATGACATCAAATAATTTCCAGCCCCTTCTTGCCTGCAAGATTTCTTTTGAGAAATCAGCTGATAGCCTTATGAGCACTCTTCTGTAGGTAACTCTCTCCTTTCCTCTCGCTGCTTTTAAGATTCTCTCTTTATCTTTAATCTTGGGTAACTTAATGATGATGTGCCTTGGCATGTTCCTCCTTGGGTCCAATTTCTTTGGGACTCTCTGGGCTTCCTGAACTTCTTGAAAGTCTATTTCCTTCACCAGATTGGGGAAGTTTTCCTTCATTATTTGTTCAAATAAATTTTCAGTTTCTTGCTCTTCCTCTTCTCCTTCTGACACCTGAATGATTCGGATATTGGAACATTTCAAGTTGTCCCAGGGTTTCCTAAGCTTCTCCTCATTTTTTTTGAATTCTTGTTTCTTCATTCTGTTCCGTTTGGATGTTTATTTCTTCCATTAGTTCCAAATCATTGATTTGAGTCCTGGTTTCTCTCCCTTCACTGTTGGTTCCCTGTGTATTTTCCTTTATTTCACTTTGTGTAGCCTTCATTTCTTCCTTCATTTTGCGACTGAGCTCGATCAGTTCTTTGAACATCCTGATTACCAGGGCTTTGAACTCTGCACCAGATAGGTTGGCTAGCTCCTTGTTGTTTAGCTACTTTTCTGGAGTTTTGATCTGTTCTTTCATTTGGGCCATATTTTTTGTCTTAGTGCACCCATTACATTGTAAGGTGGCAGAGCCTTAGGTATCCACCCTGGCAAACAATGCTCTTCGCTGTGGTGTGGCTGTCTGTGGGGGAGGAGTCAGAGACAGAACAATTCAGCTCACTTGCTCTCTTCTAGCCCCACTTTCCAATGAATTCTCTCATGTGAGACTGGGAGTTTCTTCCACCCTGGCAAACCCCACAGTAGTTTATAGCTAGCTTTCAGTCCTAAGTTTCCTGTTCAGCCAGCCCTGCCTTGGCCATACAGTTTGCTGCCTTGCTGCTTGTCCTCTCAGCCAGCCCCGCCTTGCCTGGGTGGTATGCTACCTTGCTGTGCATCCTCTCCACTGGGCCACCCATCTCTGCCTCTCCTACCTGTCTGGATGAAGCTTTCTTTAATTCCTTGGTGATCAGAGTTCCATGCAGTTTGGTTTCCTGGCAATTTTGGTGGTTTATTGTGTTTAGATTAGTTGTTATCCTTCTTTTGGTTGTGTGAAGAAATGAAGCATTTCTACCTATGCCTCAATTTTGGCCAGAACTCGCCTAAAAATAAATCAAGGATTTCATTTATTTATTTTTAGAGAGAGAAAGGAAAGGAGGGAGGAAGAGAGGGAGAGAACAGTGATAATTATCTCTCTCATACCCCCAAAAGGGGACTTTGCCTGCAACCCAGGCATGTGCCCTAACTGGGAATCGAACCAGAAACCCTTCTGTTCATATACTGGCACTCAATCCACTGAGCCACAGGAGCCAGGGATAAGGGTTCTCATTTCTATTCTTCCTTCCCAATACTGGTTATTGTCTCTGGTCTTGATTATTTCCATTTTACTGGTTGTGAAGTGACACCTCACTGTGGATTAGATTTGCATCTCTCTGATGACTAAAAAATGTTCAACAGCTTCTTATGTGATTATTGGCCATTTGTACATCTTCTTTATAAAAATATCTACTCAGATCCTTTGCTCACTTTTAAATTGGATTGTTTGTCTTTTTATTATTGAGTTTTACATGTTCTTTATAGAGTCTGGCTCTAATGTATTTAAAAGATAAGTGATTTGCAAATATTGTCTCTCATTCTCTGGATTGTCTTTTCTTTCTTTTTTATTTTTATTTATTTTTAAAGTATATTTTACTGATTATGGTATTACAGTTGTCCAACATTTTCCTTCCTTGCCCCTCCTCTGCCCAGTATTCTCCTTCCCTCCAGCAATCCCCCCTTAGTTCATGTCCATGGGTCATGAGTGTAAGTTCTTTGGCTTCTTCATTTCCTATACTATTCTTAACATCCCTCTGTTTATTTTGTTCTTACCAATCATGCTTCTTAATCCATGCCCTATTTCCCCCATTCTCCTTCTTACCCCTCCCAGCTGATAACCCTCCAAGTGATCTTCATACCTATGATTCTTTTTCTGTTCTCATTATTTGCTTAGTTTGTTTTTGTTTTTTATTTAGATTCAGATGTTGATAGTTGTGAATCTGTTGCCTTTTACATGTTCATGGCTTTGATGTTTTTCTTAAATAAATCTCTTTAACATTTCATGTAATAATGGCTCAGTGATGATGAACTCCTTTAGTTCTACCTTCTCTGGGAAGCCCTTTCATTTCTGCCTTTCCATTCTAAATTGTAGCTTTACTAGATAGAGTAATCTAGGTTGTAAGTCCTTGATTTTCATGATTTTGAAGACTTCTTGCCAGTCCCTTCCTGCCTGCAAAGTTTCTTTTCAGAAATCAGTTGATAGTCTTATGGAAACTCCTTTGTGGATAACTCTATGCTTTTCTATTGCTGCTTTAAGATGACCTCTTTATCTTTAATCTTGGGTAACTTAATTATGATGTGTCTTTTTGTGGTCCTCTTTGGGTCCAACTTGTTTGGGATTCTCCAAGATTCTTGAATCTGTATATCATGTTCCTTCAACAGATTGGAGAAGCTTTCCTTTTTTATTTTTTCAAATAAGTTTTCAATTTCTTGCTCTTCCTCTTCTCCTTCTGGCACCCCTATGATTCAGATGTTAATATGTTTAAAGTTGTCCCAGAGGTTCTTAAGCCTATCCTTATGTTTTTGAATCCTTGTTTCTTCTTTATGTTCCGGTTGAATGTTTATTTCTTCCTCATGTTCCAAAACATTGATTTGAATCCCAGCTCTCCTTCCTTCACTCTTGGTTCCCTGTGAATATTTCTTTATTTCACTTAGTGTAACCTTCATTTCTTCCTTTACATTATTGCCATACTCAATGAGTTCTCTGAGATCCCGATCACCAGTGCTTTGAACTCTGCATCTGATAGATCGGCTATCTCCATTTTGTTTAGTTCTTTTTCTGGGGTTTTATTCTGTTCTTTCATTTGGCCTATGTTTCTTTGTCTCCTCAATTTGGCAGTCTCCCTGCCTTTATTTCTGTGTAATAGATAGAGCTGCTTTTACTCTCTGTCTTAATAGCATTGCCTATATAGAAAAGGCACCCATAAATTGTATGGGGTAGAGCATTAGCTAATTGTCAGTACAGGGCAACCTGATTCAGTGCTTTATGGCTGGGTTTGGGGGGAGGGCTTGGAGAGGGCACAATGCTGCTGCCTGCCTTCTGGTGGTGTGCCCAGCACTCTCCCCATTTCCAGTCACTTTACCCACTTCCTGTACGTGACTGGCACCTTCCAGTTGCTGCTGCAATGGTGAAACCCAGAGTGGGTAGGTTTGCTTATGTTCTAAGTTCATGTGGGTTCTTTAAGCAGTAAAAATCTCACATTTTCTTCCACTGCTCCTGTCTTCATTGGTTTTTTATAGCCAGAGGTAATGGGGATTTATCCATGGTGTTGGAACTCTGGGCTGTGCAGTCTGGCCTGGAGCAGGGATCTCTCACTCCCAAGATATCCCTCCTGATTTTTATCCACCATACATGAATGTTGGACAGTCCATTCCACATCTCCTGCTGCTGCCACCTCTCTACATCACACTGCCTCTCCACACATTTCTGCAACCCTACCCTTCCTACCTGTCTGGATAAATGTGGATTCTTTAAATCCTTGGTTGTCAGGCTTCCATATACCTCAATTTTCTGACAGTTCTGGGTGTTATTTGTTTTGAGGACTGGTTATAATTTTTTCTATGGTGGCACGAGAGGCAAAGTGTGTCTACCTATGCCTCCATCTTGACTGGAAGCTCTGTAGTTAGCCTTTTCTGTGCTATTTATGTTTTACTAATTGAATTTATTTGGGTGACATTGGTTAATATAATTATACAGGTTTCAAGTGTACAGTTCTATAATACATCATCTGTATATTGTATTGTGTGCTCACCATCCCAAGTCAAGTCTCCTTTCATCACCATTTGTACGCATTTACCCTCTCCAACCTCCTCCCTGACTTCTTTCCCTCTGAAGTATTTTTTCTATTTTCCTAAATTCCTTCAACTTTTTCACCCTGACTCCAGACCTCCTCTATTCTGACAGCACCCAGTGTGTTCCCTGTATCTATGAGTCTGTTTCTATTTTCTTTGTTAGTTTATTTTTTTTCATTAGATTCTACATGTAAGTGAAATTGTATAGCACATGTCTTTCTCTGACTGATTTACTTCAATTAGCACAATAGTCTCCAAGTCCATCCATGCAGCTGCAAAGGGCAAATTTTTCTTCTTTTTTTATGGCCAAGTAGCATTCCATTGTGTAAATGTACCACAGATTCTCTATCTACTCATCTACTGGTAGGCACTTGGGCTGCTTCCATATCTTGGCTATTGTAAATAATGCTGCAATGAACACAGTGGTGCATATTTTCTTTCTACTTAGTGTTTCATGTTTTAAATATAGTTCCAGAAACAGAATCACTGGATCATAAGGCAGTTCCATTGTTAATTTTTTGAGGTAACTCCATACCAATTTCCACAGTGGCTGCATCAATCTGCATTGCCACCGGCAGTGCTTCAGGATTGTTTTTTCTCCACATTCTCATCAACACTTGCTGTTTCTTGATTTATTGATGATAGTCAATCTGACATGTTTGTGGTAATACTTCCCTGTGGTTTTAATTTGCATCTCTCTGATGATTAGCGATATTGAAGATTTTTAATATGTTTATTGGTCATCTGTATGTCCGCCTTGGAAAAGTGTCTATTCAGGTCCATTGCCCATTTTTTAATAAAATTGTTTTTTGTTGTTGAGTTTTACAAGTTCTTTATAAATTTTCAATATTAACACCTTGTCAGATGTATCATTGGTGAATATATTCTCCCATTCAGTGGGTTGTTTTTTTCATTTTTTATTGTTTTCTTTGGTGTGCAAAATCTTTAGTTTGATGCAGTCCCATGTGTTTATTTTGTTTTGTTTCCATTGTCCAAGGACATGTATCAGAAAAAAAAATAGTTATGAGAAATATTTGAAATTTTACTGCCTATGTTTTCTTCTAGAAATTTTATAATTTTGAACTTTACATTCAACTCTTAATTTATTTTGAGTTCATTCTTGTGTGTGGTGTAAGAAGGTGGTCTAGTTTCACTTTTTGGCAAGTTCCTCTCCAATTTTCCCAACACAATTTATTTAAAAGATTGTTTAACACATTATATGTTCTTATCCCTTTTGTCATGTGTTGGTTTATTTCTGGGCTCTGTATTCTATGCTATGATCTGTATGTCTGTTTTCATGCCAGTGTATACTATATTGAAAACTATGGCCACATAGTATAGTTTGATATAAAGTAGAATGAATTCCCCAACTTTGTTCTTCTTTCTCAAGATTTATGTGGCTATTTGAGATGTTTTCATGTTCCATATAAATTTATGGAATATTTGTTCTAGTTCTTTGAAATATGCCATTGGGTCTTGGTAGAAATTGCGTTGAATCTGTAGATTGCTTTTAGTTGTATGAACATTTTAATGATGTTAATTCTTCCTATTCATGAACACAGTATGTGCTTCCACTTATTTGTATTTTATTCAATTTTTTTCTTCATTGTCATATACTTTGCAGATTATAGGTCTTTTGCATCTTTGGTTAGGTTTGTTGCTAGATAATTTATTTTTTTTAAGCAATTGTGAATAGGATTGTTTTCTTAATTTTTCTTTCTGTTAGTTTGTTATTGGCATATAAAAATGCAACCAATTTCTGGATATTGATTTTGTACCCTGCTACTTTGCTAAATTCATTTATCAGTTCTACTAATTTCTTGGTGGAATCTTTGTGGCTATCTCTATATGGTATCATGTCATCAGCCAATAAAGACAGTTTTACTTCTTTTTTTTTTCAAATTTGGATGCTTTTTATTTCTTCCTCTTGTCTGATTGCCGTGGCTAGGAATTCCAGTACTATGGTGAATAACAGAGATGAATGCAGACATCCCTGTATTGTTCCTGATTTTAAGGGGAATGCTTGTAGATTTTGCCTGTTGAGTGTGATGCTGGCAGTAGGTTTGTCATATATGGCCTTTATGGTGCATAGGTATGTTCTCTCTATTCCTAATTGGCTGAGAGTTTTTATCATAAATGGGTGCTGGCTTTTATCAAATGCTTTTTCTGCATTTATTAATATAATCATGTGGTTTTTCTCCTTTCTTTTGTTTATGTGGTGACTCACACTTATTGGTTTGCAAATGTTCTACTCTCCTTGAATTCCTGGCATAAACCCCACTTGATCATGGTGTATGATCTATTTGATGCATTGTTGTACTCAGTTTGCTAATATTTTGTTGAAGATTTTAGCATCAATGTTCATCAGTGATATTGGCCTATAATTTTCCTTTTTTTGTAGTGTCTTTGTCTGGTTTTGGAATTAGGAGAATACTGGCCTTGTAAAATGAGTTTAGGAGCCTTCCCTCCTCTTGAATTTTATGAAATAGTTTGAGAAGGAGAAGTGTGAGTTCTTGGAATGTTTGGGAAAATTCACCTGTGAAGCCATCTGGTCCAGAGCTTTTGTTTGTTGGGAGTTTTTTGATTACTGCTTCAATTTCCTTAGGTGTAATCGGTCTATTCAGATTTTCTGATTCTTCCTGATTTATTTTTGGAAGATTGTATGTTTCTAGGAATTTATCCATTTTGTCTAGGTTGTCCAGTTTATTGGCATATAATTGTTCGTAATATTTTCTTACAATCCTTTATATTTCTTCGGTGTCCATTGTTATTTCTCCTTTTTCATTTCTGATTTTATTTATTCAAGTCCTTTCTCTTTTCTCTTGATGCGTCAGTTTAAAAGTTTGTGAGTATTGCTTACTTTTTCAAAGAACTATTTATTGGATTAATTGATCTTTTGTATCATTTTTTAGACTCTGTTTCATTTACTTCTGCTCTGATCTTAATTATTTCCTTCCTTCTACTCACTTTGGGCTTTGTCATTGATTTTCAAGTTCCTTTAAGTGTGAAGTTACATTGTTTATTTGAGCTTTTTCTTGTTTTTTTTTTTTTTTTTTGAGATACTCCTGTAATGCTATGAATTTCTCTCCTAAGATTTCTTTCCCAGTTTCCTACAGATTTTGGATTGTTGTGTCCACATTTTCATTCATAACAAGGTATCTTTTGACTTCTTCCTTTGACTTTGTTGTTGACCCATTCATTATTTAATAACATTTTACTTAGCTTCCATGTGCTTGCATGTTTTTCAGTGTTCCTTTTGTGATTGATTTCTAGTTTCATAGCATTGTGATCACAGGAGATGCTTAATATGATTTCAATCTTCTTAAATCTATTTAGACTTGTTTTGTGTCCTAGCATGTGGCCTATCCTTGTAAATGTAACATGTGCACATAAAAAGTATGTATATTCTGCTTCATTGAGGTGAAATGCTCTGAAGACATCAAATAAATCAAATTTGATCTAGTGTATTATTTAAGGTTTCTGTCTCCTTGTTGATTTTATGCCTGAGAGATCTATCCATTGGAGTTAGTGGGATGTTAAAATCCCTGGCAATGATTGTATTTCTGTTGATTTCTCCTTTTATGTCCATCAAGATTTGCTTTACATATTAAGGTGCTTCTATGTTGAGTGCATACATGTTTACCAGGATTGTATCCTTTTGTTGGATTGTTCCCTATATTATTAAACAGTATCATTCTTTGTCTCTTTTTATAGCCTCGGTTTTAAAGTCTATTTTGTTGGATATAAATACTGTTACTCCAGCTTTTTTTCTTGTCTGTATGCATAAAATATCTTTTTCCATCTTTTTACTTTTAGTCTGTATGTATCTTTCTATCTCAAATGGGTCTCCTGAAGGCAGCATATATATGGGTCTTGTTTTCTTATCCACTCAGCTGGCTTGTGTCTTTTGGTTGGAGCATTTAAGCCATTTACATTTAATGTGATTATTCATTGATAAGTATGTATCCTTTATTGTTAGACTCTTTTCCTCTTTTTTTTCTTTTCCCTTTTCTTCTTTTTCTTAAAGCAAGCCCTTTAATATTTGTTGCACTGTTTGTTTGGTGTTAACAAACTCCTTTAGCTTTAATTGTCTGGGGAACTCCTTATTTCTCCTCTGATTTTAAACAAGAGGCTTGCTGGGTCAAGTAGCCTTGGTTTTAGGTCCTTGCTTTTCATCATATTGAATATGTCCTGCCATTCCCTTCTTGCCTGTAATGTTTCTGTTTAGTAATCAGATGATATTCTAATTGGTGTTCCCTTGTAAGTAATTACCTGCTTTTCTCTTGCTACTGTTAGAATTTTCTCCTTTCCTTTAAGCCTTGTCATTTTAATTATTATGTGTCTCAGTGTAGGAATCTTTGGGTCCAAGTTGTTTGAAACTCTCTGAGCTTCCTGGACTTGTGTGACTTTTTCCATCACTAGATTAAAAAAGTTTTCAGTTATTATTTCTTCAAATAGATTCTCAGTCCCTTGCTCACTCTCTTCTCCTTCTTGTATTCCCATTATGCTGATGTTGTTTGCTTCATGTTGTCTCAGGTGTTTCTTAAGCTCCCCTCATTTTTAAAAATTCTTTTTTCTTCTCTGCCACATTGTTTTTTCTACCTTGTCTTCCCAAACACTGATTTAATCTTGTGCTTCATCTAACTTGCTATCTATTTCTCCCAGTGTTTTATTTATCTCTGATATCCCATTCTTTATTTCTGACGGACCCTTTTTAATGGTTTCTATGTCCTTTTTTTCATGCTGTTGAATATCCTTATATTCATTACTCTGAACTCTCTATCTGACAGATTGTTTGCCTCCATTTCATCTAATTCTTCAGGAGAATCGTGTTATTCTTTCATTTGTAGTCTATTTCTTTGTCTTCCCATTTTGGCTGCTTCTTTGTCTGCTTTAGTTTTAAAACTAAGGAGCTGTTAAACTAACCAGTTGTTAATCCAATCAATTTGTGATCAGCTGTCAGGCTTAAGACCAGGCGATGGAGCAGAGTAATTCCTGTGGTCAGGGCTGTTAATTCCCCTCTGGCTGATCCATTCTGAGATGAGTGCTCTGCCTGAGGGAGATGGCTCCTGCTGTATGGGGGATGACTCAGCACTGGGATCCCGGCAGCTGCCCTCACTTTGCCAGCACCCAGGTAAGTGGCTACAATCAAAGTTTTGTGTTTTGGCCCTTTAAAATCTCTCCGCATCTCCAGCCATCTCTCCCTGGCTGACAGAACCCCTTCTGCTTTTCACAGCTGGATGTTATTTGGGTTCCTTTCTGGATCTGGGGCTATAGTCTGGGGAGCCTAGCTGGGGATTTAGACCCCACATTTCTCAGGGGGAACCCCCCAACTGCTAAAACATCATTCTAGCACTTCAGCTGCCACCCATGGGAGCCCATCCTGACCTCTTGCATCTCTACCACTCATGTTGTGCTGAAGTGTTTTCTTCTCTCTGTCCCTGATTGTAAGGCTTCTTTCCAGCTACTGTTCAGTTCGTTATTCAAGATGACTTTTCTACATTTTAGTTGTAATTCCAGTTTGGTCCTGGGAGGTGGTTAGTATATCTTTCACTTCTCTACCATCTTGGATCATCAATCCAGACATTTTATTAAAGTCTATTTTGTAAGCTATAAGTATTGCTACCCCATTTCTCCCCTTTTCATTTGTATGAAATATCTTTTTCCATCCCTTTACTGTTAGTCTGTGTCTATTTTTCATTCTGAGGTATGTCTCTTGTAGACAGGCTACATAGAGGTCTTATTTTCTTTATCTTTTTAAAAAATATTTTATTTATTTATTTTTAGACAGAGGGGAAGGGCAGGAGAAAAAGAGGGAGAGAAACACCAACATGTGGCTGGCTGCCTCTCATGTGTCCCCCATTGGGGACCTGGCATGCAACCCAGGCATGTACACTGACTGGGAATTGAACTGGCAACCCCCTTGGTTCACAGGCCAGCACTCAATCATTGGACCGACACCAGCCAGAGCAGGTCTTTTTTTTCTATTCATTCAACTACCCTATGTCTTTTGATTGGAACAATTAAGCCATTTAAAGTGATTATGTATAAGTACATATTTATTGCCATTTTATTCTTTTTACTATGTTCTTCTGTCTTCTCCTCTTCCAGTTCCTTTTCTTCTCTTCCTCCTTTACATCCCCCTCCTTCCTCCTCCTCCTCCTCTTTTTCTTCTCCTTCTCCTCCTGCTTCTTCTTCTTTTTCTCCTTCTCCTTTTCCTCCTCCTCCTTCTTCTTCCTCATCCTTCTCCTCCTTTTTCTCTCTTCTTCTTTCTGCTTCTTTTCTTCTGCTTCCTCTTCTTCCTTAGTTCTTTCCTTCTTCTCTTTCCTTCTCTTCCTCCCTTTTCCTTTTCTTCTCCTTTTCCTTTTCCTCCTCTTCCTCCTCCTCCTCAGGAAGACCCTGAAATATTTCTTGTAATACTGGTTTTGTGGTAATGAACCTCTTTAGCTCTTGCTTTTCTGGAAAGTTCTTTATTTCTTTTCCAATTTTAAATAATAGTGTTTCTGGGTAAAGTAGCCTTGGTTGTAAGTCCTTGCTATTCATCACTTTGAATATTTTATGCCAATCACTTCTTGCCTGAAATATTTCTGTTGAGAAATCAGCTGTCAGTCTCATGGGAGCTCTCTTGTAGGTAAGTAACTGTCTTTCTCTTGCTGCTTTTAAGATTCTCTCCTCGTATTTAACTTTTGCCATTTTAGTTATGATGTGTCTTGGTGTGGGCCTCTATGGCTTCATCTTGTTAGGGACTCTCTGTGCTTCCTGGACTTGTGTGTCATGTTCCTTTGACAGATTAGGGAAGTTTTAGTTCATTATTTCTTCAAACAGGTTCTTGATCTCTTGTTCTCTCTTCTCCTTCTGGTACCCCTATGGTGAAGATGTTGTTATGCTTCATGTTGTCCCAAAGGTCTTTTGAAGTGTCCTTATTTTTTAAAATTCTATTTCTTTTTGCTTCTCTGATTGGTTTTTTTATTTCTTCCTTGTCTTCCAAATCACTGATTCAGTTCTCTATTTCATTCAACCTACTGTTTATTCCTTCCCGTGTATTCTTCATTTCAGATATTGTAATGTTAATTTCTGACTGATTCTTTTTAATAGTTTCTATGTTTTTTCTTGCTATTGTAGTTTACTCTAACTTCCTTGTAGTTCTTACTAAGTTCCTTGAGCATCTGCATAACCATGTTTTGAACTCTATATCTGATAAATTCTTGCTCCCATCTCATTTAGCTCTTTTTCTGGAGAATTCTCCTATTCTTTCATTTGAGCATATTTCTTTGTATCCACATTTTGAATGTCTTTTGTGTTTGTTTCTATGTGTTAGGTAGATCTGCTATAACTCCAAGTCTTTGAAGGATGGCCTTATGTAGTAGTAGATGTCCTATGGGACCCAGTGGCACAATATCCTTTATCATGTGAGCTTGTGTGGTTTATGTGGGCCCTCCTCTTCTTATAAATTCTTGAATGCTATTGGCCTGTTTTTGCACAGGGTCAATCCTCTAGCTGTTTGATATGAGGATCCACCCTGAATATAGTGTACACATATGAGCTGCTCTGCAGGTGCTAACCACAGGAAGCAAAATTTGCTTCAAAAGCATCTGCTGTCTGCTGAGAGCTTTCTTTTCATATTTTGCTTGTGAAATTAATTGGATCCTACTCTGATGATGTATGAAGCTGGCCTTTGGATGTGTTGGCTTTTGGTTTCTTGGGAGGAACTTTGGTTCAGACCTATGTTAGATGCTGCCTATGACTGGCCATGAGCAACCTGTTTGGACCAACAAAGTGATCCAGAATATGTAGCTGCCTCTGATGGGCCTGGGTATGTACAGGAATGACCAAGCAGTACACTAAGATCCACTTCTACCAGCACCAAAATCCAGAGGCAGGTCAGTAAAATACCCAAGGTACCCTGTGCTCAGGCTCTGCCTGCCTACACATGCTGGCTGTCTTTAGGCTCAGATACAGAAAGAACCTCTGGTGATATTCAAGTTGCATGAGGTAGGTTTCTCATTGAGTCACTAAGTAGGGGTGAGTGACATTCAGTAGACTGATACAGGTTCAAACTCAGTGCCAGTACCAGGTCTGAGCCCATTCATCAAATGTCCCAATACTATTAGCTTTTACATACTAAGCTTTATAGCTTTTGTATACTAAGTCTAGCTGCCATATGCTGGGTGTTTGCATACCTTTGTGGTGGGGTGGGGTTTCAGGAAGTTGTTAGAGTAAGGCCAGCAGAGTTTATTTGACCCAAACAGACCAAGAGTTGGCCACACAATTCAGTCTGTCCAAGATTCTTCCCAGATGTTGATCTTAGCAGGGTGGGGCAACTGGAATTTGAGAGGGTGGGGCTACTGGATTTCCCATGAAGGGGAGGTGCCAATCAGGCTTGGGGGATTACTGGGGGAGTGCCCTGTGTCCCAAGAGCTATACAACTCAATCTTTCCTGTATTCTGTTGAGTCCTCAGCATGATGGAGCTACTAAGAGTCAGGAGGCTGGAGACTACAGGAGCCTGGAGAGTAGGATAGCAGATCTCTTGTGAGTGGGAGGCAGTAGTCAGGTCTATGGGACTATTGGGAGAATAACTCTCTCACCAAAGTCACAGAACTCAGTCACTGGCTACCCCCGCAGTCTGCCCAGAACTCTATACCTCAAGCCGGGCAGTTGACTCTTCAGCAGGGCCCAAGCTTTGCTGGATGGGGTGGCAAAGAGTCTACAGGGTAGAGCTATTGCATTTCTCAGGGTGAGGCCATGTGGAGGGGAGTGTTCTACCCAAGGAAGATGGCATCTGTGGTGTGGAAGAACTCAGTCCATGGATCTTGGCTATTTTCTATTTAGCTCCCTCCTTAGAACCAAAAACCCCAGTATCTTCTCATAAGACTCTAGTCTTCTCTGCCTTTTCTCTACCAGAGCCCAGAGTGAGTGGCTGTGAACAAGGTTTTGTGCACTGGCCCTTTAAGGATGCACCTGTGTCTCTAGCAGACTCCCACCTCTCCTTGGCAGACAGAATCCCTGCTGATTTTGACAGCCAGATGTTATGTAGGCATCTCTTCCTGACTCTGGTGATCTAGGCTGTAGAGCTCAGCTTGGGGTTGAGAGCCCATGGTTCCCAGCTGCTGCTCATAGTAACAGGCCATTCTTCTTCATGTATCCACTCTTCTTACAAGTCTCGATGTGGCTTCTTGTAAATCCTTGGTTATAAGACCTCTGTTCACTTCTGGGCAAGATGGAGGTGTAGGTGGAAACACTGTGCCTCCTTGCACAACCAAAATCAAGGACAACAAAGATTTAGAAACAATAACACAAGTAGAACAGACAGAAAATTGAACTATGGAAGTCTGACAACCATTAAACCAGACCGGTAAGAGGGGTGGAGACAGTGGTCAGTGGAGAGGGAACACTACAAGAAAAGGCACTGGATGCCAGACCCAGGAGTGCAGGCAGTGAAGGGCTAGCAGACCCCGGACGCAGGGAGGAAACGAGCAGAGCATGCAAAGTGGTTGGCCGACTGTGGTCACACATTCACGTGCAGATAAACTAGGCAAAAATGGTCAGTGAAACAGACCGAGCAACCCAGGGCCCCAGCAACAGGAAATAAAGCCTAAAAACACCGGCTGAATAGGTGCCGGGAGAAACTCCCAGCCTCACAGGAGAGGTCACTGGAGAGACCCATAGGGTCCTAGAATGTACATAAGCCCACCCACCTTGGAACAAGCACCAGAAGGGCCCAATTTGCTTGTGGGAAGCAGCAGAGGGGATACAAATCTGAGAGAGCATGGAGTAAGCACCATTGATCCCTCTCTGACCCCGCCCCTACAGACAGCCTCACAACCGAGCCACTGGGTTGACCTGCCCTGGTGAGCACCTAAGGCTCCACCCCTCATACGTAAAAACGTAACATGCCTGACCTGACCAAATGATTATGGCTCAAACAGAAGAATAAATCAAAGCCCCAGAGCCAACAATTTTAAGTAAACCAGAGATAGCCAACCTATCAGATGCACAGTTCAAAATACTGGTGACCTGGAGCTCACAGAACTGGTTGATTTTGGTCACAAATTAGATGAAAAAATGAAGGCTACATTAAGTGAAATGATGGAAAATGCACACAGAACCAATAGTGATGGAAAGAAAACTGGGACCCAAATCAAAGGAATGGACCAGAAGAAAGAAAGAAACAACCAAACAGAAACAAATGAAGAAACAAGAATTAAAAAAAATGAGGAGAGGCTTAGGAACCTCCAGGACATCTTTAAACGTTCCAACATTTGAACTATAGGGGTACCAGAAGGAAAAGAGGAAGAGCAGTAAGTGGAAAACTTATTTGACCAAATAATAAAGGAGAACCTCCCCAATCTGGCAAGGGAAATAGACTTCCAGGAAATCCAGGAAGCTCAGAAAGTCCCAAAGAAAGTAGACCCAAGGAGGAACACACCAAAGCACATCATAATTACATTACCCAAAGTTAAAATAAAGGAGAGAATTCTAGAAGCAGCAAGAGATAAGCGGACAGTCAACAACAAAGGAGTTCCCATCATACTGTCAGTTGATTTCTCAAAAGAGACCTTGCAGGCAAGAAGGGGCTGGAAAGAAGTATTCCAAGTAATGAAAGGCAAGGACCTACATCCAAGATTACTCTATCCAGAAAAGCTTTCATTTAGAATGGAAGGGCAGATAAAGCACTTCCCCGATAAGGTCAAGTTCATGGAGTTCATCATCACCAAGCCCTTATTATATGAAATGTTAAAGGGACTTATCTAAGAAAAAGAAGATAAAAAATATGAACAGTGAAAGGACAGCAAACACCGTTATTAGCATCCACACCAAAAACAAAAGCAGACTAAGCGGACATCTAAACAGGAGAGGAGCCACATAAATGGATGTCTCATGGAAGGTTAGCAAAAGGGGAGTGGGAGGAAGACAGAAGGGAGAAGGCACAGAGAATAAGTAGCATAGAAGGTGGGGAGAAAATAGGCAGCGAGAGGGCAGGAGTAGTGTGGGGAATGTAGAAGCTAAAGAACTTATGACACATGGATATGAACTAAAGAGGGGGAGTGTGGGTGGGGGGGGGTGTGCAGGGTGGAGGGGAATGAAGGGGGGAAATGGAACAACTGTAATGGCATAATCAGTAAAATATATTTTTTTTAAAAAAGGCCTCTGTTCAGCTAGACTTCAGTTGGTTATTCAGATTGATTGTTCTATAATTTACTTGTAATCCAGTTTGATTCTGGGGGGAGGTGAGTGGAACTTACATTTATTCTGCTATGATCTTGGATCCTGGATTGTCTTTTCTTTTTTTTTTTTTTAATGTTGTTCTTTGAAGCACAAGATTGTTAATTTTGATGATACCTAATTAATCTATTTTTTCTATTGTTGCTATTGTTTTGATGTTATATCAAATAAACCATTCTCTAAGCTAAAGTCAGAAGATTTATGCTCTGTGTTCTAACAGTTTTATCTTCTAATCATTTTTGAGTTAATTTTTGTATATGGTGTAAAGCAAGGGTCCAACTTCATTGTTTTACATATGGATATTCAGTTGTCTCAGTATCTTTTGTTGAAAATATACTCTTCTGTTGAGCAGGCTTAGCGCTATGGTTGAAAAGCAATTGATCACAAATGTATGGGTTTATTCCTAGGCTCTCATTTTGTTATGTAGATTTTTTAAGTATTTTTCATTTATTATACTATAACAGTTTTCCTAATTTTTCCCCCTTTATCATCCCTCCACCCTGCTCCCCCAACTTTCCAGCATTCCCCTCCCCTTAGTTCATGTCCATGGGTTCTACATATAACTTATTTGAGTCCCCTGTTTCCTATACCATTTTTAATCTCTCCCTGTCTATTTTATGCCTATTAATTATGCCTCTTCTTCCTTGTACCTTTTTCCTCCTATTCCTCCCTTTCCCCTCCCCACTGAAATCCCTCCATGTGATTTCCATTTCTCTGATTCTGGTCGTGTTCTGGTTGTTTGCTTAGTTTTTGTTTACAGTGTTTTTCTTGTAGGTTCGTATGTTGTCATTTTACTATTCATATTTTTGTCTTCTTTTTCTCAGATAAGTCCCTTTAACATTTCATATATTACTGACTTGGTGATGATGAACTCCTTTAACTTGACCTTATCTAGGAAGCACTTTATCTGCCCTTCCATTTTAAATGAAAGCTTTGCTGGATAGAGTAATCTTGGATGTAGGTCCTTGCCTTTCATGACTTCAAATACTTCTTTCCAGTACCTTCTTGCCTGCAATGTTTCTTTTGAGAAATCAGCTAATATCCTAATGGGCATTCCTTTGTAGGTAACTCTCTCCTTTCCACTTGCTTCTTTTAGGATTTTCTCTTTGTCTTTAATCTTGGGTATCTTAATGATGATGTGCCTTGGTGCGTTCCTCTTTGAGACTCTCTGGGCTTCCTGAACTTCCTGGAAGTTTATTTCTTTCACCAAATTGGGGAAGTTTCCCTTCATTATTTGTTTAAGTAAGTTTTCAATTTATTGCTGTTGTTCTCCTTCTGGCACCCTTGTAATTCTAATATTGGAACATTTCAGATGGTTACAGAGATTCCTCAGCCTCTCTTCATTTTTTTTGGGAGGGGGGTTCTTGTTTCTTCCTTCTGATCCAGTTGGATGTTTATTTCTTCCTTGTGTTCCAAATCGTTGCTTTCAGTCCTGGTTTTCTTCCTGTCACTGCTGGTTCCCTGAATATTTTGCTTTGTTTCATTTGGTATCTTTCATTTTTTGGCCAAGCCCAATCAGTTCTGTGAGCATTTTGATTACCAGGGCTTTAAATTGCCCATCAGATATGTTATCTATGTCCTCTTCACGTAGTTCTCTTTCTGAGGCTTTGCTCTGTTCTTTCATTTGGGCCATATTTCTTTTTCTTGGTGCATTTGATAAGTTGTAAGGGAGCAAGGCCTTAGGTATTCACCCAGGTAGGGCAACCTTCTTTGCTGTATTGCAGTGCTGCCTATGGGGGAGGGGCCAGAGAGGAAACAGTATGGCTCACCTGCTGGTCTCTAGTGAACTTTTCGATTTACTCTTGAACTCCTGTGTGAGACTGGGAGAAACCCACTGCGGCAACCCCAGCCATAGCCCACAGTCAGCCCTGAGTCTCAGTTTTCCCCTTCAGTCACCCCCTCCTGCACAGTCTCACTGAGCTTGGCAGCCAGCCCTGCCCCCAAGGTCTGCTGTATCACCATGGTCTTTCTGAGTTGACCTGCGTGGTCTCTGCCTTACCAGTCTGCTTGTTCTGGTTGATTTTTTCTTTAATTCCTTGGTCATTGGAGTTTCATGCAGTTTGATTTTCTGGCACTTTTGGTTGTTTATTGATTTTAGATTGGTTGTTATCCTCCTTTTAGTTGTGTGAGGAAGGGAAGGGTTTCTACCTACACCTCCATCTTGGCTGAACTCCCTTTTTATGTTGATCTTTAAGTCTGTTTTATACCAATACCACATTGTTTTGACTACTGTAGCTTTTCAGTGTGCTTTGAAATCAGGAAGTATGACAGTTCCAATTTTGTTTTTCTCTTTCAAAATTGTTTTGGCTATTTTGGGTCCCTTGAATGTCCAAATACATTTTAGGATAAGTTTGAAATTTCTTCAAAGAAATCTTCTGAGATTTTGAAAGGGATTGCATTGAATTTGTAGATCAATTTATAGAATATTGCCATATTAAAAATATTAAATAGCACTTAACTGAACAACATCGAAATAAGCATGAGGCATGTATTAATTTTTGATAAAAGTAAAGCTAACATTATTTACTTATAAAATGGTATAGTAACCCTTTTTGAAAGTTCTCATTTGAAAAGTGCTCAATCTCTATCTTATGTTTCTCTATCTCATATTTTAAAGACAGAAACAAAGACTGCTATTAGAACTGTGACACAACAAAAAGGGGCAGCTCGACACTTAGTATTCGTGGTTTTTTAGACTCACTTTTCATACAGTCCCAGGCTGGGAAAAGGTAGAGTAAAAGTATTATTTATCAAGAACGCACTGTTTGCCAAGTCCTGTGCCCTGAATTTTACCACACATGGTCTTACTCAATCCTTACAACAACATGGGTATAACTATTGTAATTTTACAGATGAGGAAGTGAAAGACTGAGAAGGGTAAAACATTGGATCAAACTAACAAAGTTATTAGGCGGCAGAGGTAGATTTGAATCAAAGTTGTTCTAATTTCAAACCTCTGATATACCCACTGCTCACATGCTCTGAGACCACTGAGAGTATGAAAACATCGGTTCAAACCCTTTCCTATCGTTGCTGCCCAGACTTGCAAAAGGTTCTCATATCTTTTCTATGGACCCTCCTAGCTTGTTGAGTTTCTCCCAGATGCTTTTTACAGACACTAAAGGACACAAGGACAGTTTATAGTGTGTGCTGCCATTGTTACTTTAGCTGACTTGGACCATAGCATAGTGAAGCTCTGCCCAGAGATAGGCATTCCCTTTTGTCCCTCAGTTGGACTTATAGTCAAATCAACACATACTTTTGAATTTCAGTGTAGAACTTCTTCCCTGGTAAACCATTCGAAATGAAGCTCAGTGACAATTATATAAGAACCCATTTTACTGAATAGTGGAGGATTTCTGTGTGTCTAACTCTATATAAGTATAGGACAATTTCTAATGATTTTGAATATATAAAACACATATAGGTTATTGGTCGATGACCATAACTTCTTGAACATAAAAATAAGAAGAGAGTTAGTTTACCTTCCAGGATGGAGCCTGATTTGCAGCAACTAGAAGAAAAAATCCAAACACCATGGAGTGGAGAACTCTGTATGTTTCTTCTGAATAATACCCAGAGCAAAAATGCTTCCTCCTCCTTATCGGTCTGTGAGATCTCGGCCTGAGAACTGATTATATCATTGGGCTTATTTGTTTTTCCTATAGGATTATCATAAAGAAAGAATTTACAGTCACAAACTATAGGCAACATCCTTTACCACCATTTTTTACCCTCTACTTACTTAGGGATCATTAATTTTGATTCCTTGATGTGACTGTCATATATGGTTACCATATCTCTCTATGAATCTATAAACAGGGGTCATGGTTTCTGTCCAGGAACTACTAGACAATCTCTTGAGCTTGATGTGAGATCCTTATGAAGTGGATGCCCCAGAGAATGAGGTCCATCCTGGTGGTGCCAGAGAGTCCATAAAAAGGATTTAAGAAATGTTTCAATCTAGTCAGATTTACTTTTTAGAAAAAACACTCCAACAGTAATGTGAATCAGAAGAGTGCCAACAGTGAAAACTCAGAGATCAGTTCCTTTAGGCCTCCATTACTTATTTTCCTGCATTGCTGCAATATCCTCCAGTAATATTGGAGATAAAGAGTAAGGTATAATTTGAGATGTACTTAATAGGAGGAATCAGGAGAACTTGGTAACTAAGAAAATAGTAGGGGTATTAAGATGAGGGGAAATTCAGGATGATGCTTAGATTGCTGACTAAGGGATGGTGATTAGAGACAGAGCACAAGGAGAGGATCTCATATGGTGAATATGAGATAATACATCACATTTAGTTTTGTACAACTTGAATATCAAGTGCATTTGGGGCACATTAGTCGGGATTTTAAGTACATAGATGGATTTATAGTTAGGGTTTTAGTCTCAGAGGAAACATATGGGCTAGCCATGTTAATTTGGGAGTTATGATATAGGTGGGAGCTGGAGACATGATGTAAATAAAATAGACCATGAAAGAATCTTGGAGAAGAGAGTACCTACATGTAAAAATGACTAGAAGCAAGATTTTGAAAAGGAAACTGCAGAAATGGGAAACACAGAGGTAGGAGAATAATCAGGAGAGAGTGGTCACTTAGCCAAGAGAACAGGGTTTCAAGAAGAAAAAAGCAGTTAATCAAGGTTTATTGAGTGACTACTATGTACCTGAGGGTGCCCCAGGCAATTAAAAACAAACTACATTTCCTCAGGTGGAGCTTGCTTTCAACTGGGAATAACCAGATGATAGATAGATGATAGATAGATAGATAGGTAGGTAGGTAGATAGATAGATAGATAGATAGATAGATAGATAATGATAGATAGATAGATAGATAGATAGATAGATAGATAGATAGATAGATAGATAATGAAAGAAGTTGATAGATGTTATGGGGGAAATTACCAAAGAAAGCATATCAGGAGTTCTGGTGTACAGTTAAAATGGGACAATCATTGAAAAAGAAATATTTAAGCAAAGACTTGAAGAAAGTGACACATGAGGTATGTGGATACCTGTTGGAAGAGTTTTCCAATCAGAAGGAACAGCTATCATAGAGGCTCTGATGTAAGCACATCTAAAATGTTTGTGGGATAGAAAGGAATCAGTATGCCTGGAGTAGAATGAGCGAAGTATAGAATAAAAAGGAACAAAAGGTACCTCCTAGAGGACCAGGGTACTCTAGTTAAAATGTTAAGTACATGCGGAATAGAGTCAAGCTGCCAATTTCCTTGTAGCTCCAGGCAGTTTTGCTTCAGAGACCATGGAGAATTTTAAAGTAATGATTATAGTACAAGCTTCAAATTAATTTTTATGGGAGGTGGGATATAGGCTGAAAGAGGCTGGGATATGTACATCTCAATCTGACAAGCCCTAGAAAGGGAGAGGGAGAAACCAAGATCCCTGATTTAGTGACATGATAGAAATGGAAAAAGCACCACCAAAATGGGTCCAAAGATTTAGCAGAATGGGATGATTTCATGGGAGGTGATTCTGATGTCAGGTATGGAAAACAAAAATGAGTAAAATGTATTGATTGGCCATGAAACTGTAAGTGGGTGAGTCACCCCAGTATACTACCCAGAGGTTACTAGAACCAGGGACTGATGTTAATATTGCAGATATAGATACATAGAGCAGCAAGCACAGTAGTGATAAGACAGTGGCATTGGTATAGGATTAGTGAGAGGCAATGGCAGTAGTGATACTTGACATAGGTATGTGGGAAGCCACCAGATGCTACCCTAGTGTCTGGGAGCCAGACCCCATGGAATGTGAACCACCCTAATTTGTGGGGCACTTCAGGGATTACCCCCTCCCCACCTCAGCAGGTGAGGGACTTAGATGAGGCTAGAGTTCCAGAAATGGAGCTAGTAGGGCTGAGCAGTGGAGTAATACATTTATCATTTTCTGAGACTCTGTTCCTTGAAGTTGTTGTGGCAAAGGAAAATGTCTTTTAAATTTTATTTTTTGATGGACTATATTGGTAATTTTATAACATATAAAAAGCATTTCTACTTCATTTAATAGATTAAAAATAGTTGGAGGAAACCTTCTAATCAAAGATGGAAGGATGTGAGGTTGATAGCAAGAGTGGCAACTCAGTAATGTGTGCATATGGGCAGTAGAGAACTTGGCTCTTCAAAGGCTAAGTTCTGGTATTCTAATTCCCTTGCCTCTTCATATTTACAGAAAATGCCTCTTGTGTGTGGAGAGATTCAGTGAGAGAAATAAAGCTTGCATGTAAACACAGTGAACTTAGGAAACAACCAAATAGCAGTAGCTAAGATATTAATCCATTTATAGGGAATATAGTACCACTTGTATCCACTTTAAAATGGTATCAAATTACATACACATGCTCAAGAGGGTCATTATACCCACTGTACAATTAATATTGGTGGAACCAACCTACAGTTTGTTAAACCTCTGGTATTTTTGTCTGGAGTGTTGAGGACTCAGAGTTTCTGGCAAAACTTACTCCAAACTTCTAGGTGCATCTAGAAGCTGTGAATGAGCTTTACTGTCATTTAGTCTTATTTGAACATGGTTTTTAAAAGAAATGTCATCCTTATCAGAAATAAGGATTTTTATTTTTTTCTTTGTATTTCATATGTTGGGCACAGTGCCTGATATATAGCAGGAGGTGAAGATATATTTTTTTAGTGAAAGAGTGAGTGAGTAAATATATTTCTTAGTAATGTGGGTTTGGAATCTTTCTGCTGACTTGTGGACCTTGATAGAAGGTATAAGATAAAAACTAAACATTACACAGATGGATTAACATGTTTAGAATTTTCCAAGCAGAAAAATGAACAAAATATATATTTATTACATATTATTTCTTTTGGCAGTTTTCCTTCACCTAAGTTTTATATCTGCCAGGCTTTTGCCCTGCATTGAGTATACATATTTGTCTACCTGAATTGTTCTATGTAAGGAACAGATAGAGACTGTGTCTGATTTATTTTGTGGCAGACTCCACAGGACATTTCTTATATTGCATTTCCTGGTCTTGACCTCTGTGAGTGCTGCATTTCAACCTGTGAAGTAGGTAAAAGCACAAATGTTGAAAAGGTGGGGGAAAGGTGACAGAAATAAGAAGTACCAGCTCATTGATGTTTGTTATTTTTATTTGCAATACTTTAGGTCCAAGTTTCAAACTGCAATGTTTTTACACTCAAGACACAGTCATGCACAATCCATATCTCAATTTTCTATTGCTTCAACCACAATTTAAAATAACAACATTGGAAACAAAGTAGTTCTTAAAAAGATAAAATGCCGAGGTCAGAAGGATGGAATCATTCCATCAGCAGGTCTACAAAAGGAATAATTTACTTAAAAATCAAACAAACAAAAAGACAATAAATATCTTTAATCCAAAGTTACAGAAGTATTTTACTATACATTGGTTTACAGATAACATTTTAACAAAAGTAATGCACAGCCAAATGAGATACAATTCTGATAAACCTTGAAAATGTAGATCCTCCTCAACTTGCTTTGTCTGGATATTATGAGAATAATCTCAGTAGACATCAGTACCCTGTGATCTGGCTCCTTCTTTCTGATGTACTGAGATTTAAAACTCACGCCCCTAATGGTTATAGGATTCTGTGAAACATCTTATAATCACTAATGAATATAGTATATGTGGTCCATAAAGCACACCACACACAAGCACACACAATGAACTTGAATTTTTCACTTAGGGCTGGTTGGCACTCTACTATAGGCAAGGAAATGGGACTGTCTGCCAACTACTGTCCGGTTTACCCTCTTTCCAGCAGCATGCTTATATAAATGGCCAATCTTTGTGGGAATTATAATCAGAAATGCTATCTTTGGTTCCCAACAAGTAGGTTTGTCAACATTCCTTAATACATATAGCACACAATTATATTTTTATCTGTCTCTTTGCAACCTGCAAGTGTGTAAGTCTACTCTTAGCAGTAGTTCCAATCATTATAATACATGGCTTCTGCCATCTTGTGCCACTTATGAAGTAAATTCTATAAAGCCCAGCATTGCATCATTGGAAAGAAGAGGCTCAAGTATAGTTCTATTCTAGCAAGTGTGACAGTGTATTTTTGTTCTAGTCGCAAATACTTGCTATAGCGTAATAAAAAACAGACTTTACATACAGAGTGTATATAAAATGAAAACTGGGAACACTCAACATAAAAGGGGACATTAAAACTAAAACAACACAAAACAAAACAATGTGAAGGAATCAGAAGGCCGCCACAAGTTTTATCAACATTCCCTAGTAATATTAACCTGATTTACTTGAGTTTTTTCATCAACTTTCATAGTGCTATTGTTTAACTGCCACATAAGAGATCCAGGTTTAAACGTGTGATATTTGCCATCACTTTAAGCAGGTTGAATTTACAAGGCACCTATAATACTACAGAATGTTAGAACTTTTGGAAAGACCCTGGAGATCATCTAGTCCAATACTCTTATTTTACAGATAAAGAAATAGCCATGACAAGGTTAAGTGACTTGTCAAAGATCACACAGTAAGTAACAGAATCCACGTCTCCTTACTCCTAGACAAACATTCCTTCCATTACATCTGACATTCTCTACAATTGCTGTTCCTTTCTTCTTAGGTACTAAATGAGGTGAACATGGTAACTACCTTACTGTTGGTATTATGGGATAGCAGTCACCTGATGGCAGCTTCCAAAGGAGACTCTGATGGCACTAACCAGTTTCTATAAGTTTATCTTGTAAGTTCAACTATATTACATGGCGGTAATGTTATTTGTATTACAGTATACTTGCACACAGAAGTATGCACATGGAGGTGATATTTCAGTTCCCGCATTTTCAGATTCAGTTAGATATTGTTCAATACTAAATAGACATTCCCAATGAGTGAGGAGTTGGGTTATATTCATTTAGTTGCTAAAGGAGTGTGGAATCAGAAAAGGAGAGAAAAAAATTAAAGCTAACCAACTAAATGATTATATATCATTAACAAAATCTCTTACAAAAAATATTATTTCTTAGGAAAAATGTTTCCATTATTTCCAAGGCCCCATATTTCCATCCCAATCCACATGCAAATATATGTTCAGAATTGTGTGTTAAGTTCACTCAAAATCAAAGGCCTATTAGACTGTCAATTTACAAATGCTGAAATGCAATCCTCTTGCTTACAGATTAGGAGAAGCTCACATCACTGGCCATTCCTTTACTTAAGTGAATATTAACTTCAAGTAGCTTAGAAAAGGACCATGACATTCAACTGGGGATAGCAGGGTTAAGACTTCCATATATTGAGAATGGTCAGTGCAAAGCCTGTGTTTCTCTAGGTACAAGGTCTGCTCTTGACAAAACTGAGTAACATCTGAGGTTACTACCTCATTATAAAAGACCTCACCTAAAATTTCTTTGGTGTGTTACAAGGAAATTCCCCTCTTTTTGTAGATAGTCTCCCTTTTCTCTTTAACAATGATAACTACTGCATACAACCTATAATCAAGTAGTACAGTAAGTACAGGGAGGCCATCTCAGACCAAAGCTCACAGGACTATGACTGAAAGCCAACAGGCAAATGCAGTTCTGAATATTTGTCTTAATGTTTTCATAGTTAGCTTTTAATTGCAAGTCATAAAACTTCTATTGCAATTAATGGGAATTACCTATTGGTCATTAAAAGAAAAATCCTACCTGAATGATTTAATATCCCGTCACAAAAGGAAATATTGGGATTTGGAAATTTTGTCCTTCTATTCTCCAAAATTCAACTTGAAACTCTGTTAAAATGATCCAGAAAGGTGATACCTGAAACACTTACTATCAAAGGAGGCTAATCAAATGTCACCTCTCCAATAACATAACCAAAACAGAAACCTTGAAGTCATACCAAGGTGGAGAGCAGCCAGTTTTAAAGCAGAAGGATGTTTTTGGAGTTGTAATAGTGACATCTCCATAGCTTTAACTCAGAGATAATCCCCTAAGAAAGGAAATGCCATACTGAGTGTGTGGCAACATCAGCGCCCAAGCAAATATAAAACTTATGGAATAATTGTAACAAGCAGATATCTGTGCCCTGCATGCTCTGGGCTCTTGCTTCTGGCATCTGTTTCTGGCATCTTTTCTATTTTTCTATTGTCCCTTTCTGATGTTTATTATAAAGCAATATTATAACAATATCAAATAATTTTTTACAGAAAAAAATTTGCATAATCCCATCACCTTATCTGATTTCAATTCTCTATGTTCCCAGTCTTTGTCCATATGCACACTTATTTTTACATAGTTGTAATTCTTGTTTATATTATTTAAAAGTGATTTACAGAGTCTCTGTGAGAACTTGCAGCCTCGTTAGAAATAAATAACCCATTGAGTAATGGAATATAATTATTTACATGATCTTTGAGCTGAGATATATTGTTTATAGACAAACTTCTCAAACTACCAAAACATATATACAGACAACAAGAAGCAATTTAATATTTCATTTTGTTTTAGCAATGGAATGTGCTTCACAGGGGAGGGATAGATGTGGGAATCAGCTGGTTAAACTCAAATAATGGGGCACAATTCACAAGCCTGAAAGAAATCTGAATAACACGATTAAAGAATAAATACTTGAGTTAAATCTTCTTACACGACTTGGCCATCCAGTAGCCAAAATGGAACATGGACACACAAGTATTTACAGTGATACACAGATCAGCAAGAACGAAGTCATTACCCAGCAAGCTAACTGATTTGAGATTATGTCATCCAAAAATCCTCAGGGGATTATGACAACTCACTGGATCCTTGTTACAACATTAATGTTCTTTTTTTCCTTACATAAATAATCCCTTCTGTGCTTCTCACATTTCCCTGATTTTCCCACTGCCTTATTCCTATCTCAGGACATTTTGCAAATCAATATTTGACGATGTGCCCTCATTGTCTCAGGGCACAGTAGCAACTTGAAAGATCTGGATAGACTCACCTGTGTCAAGATGAGCTTTAAAAAAAATCCAGGGTAAGGGAATAAACAATTAACCATCTGGAATCCAAGTTGTTCAAGTGTACCAAATGTGAATTCTTCAGCATCATTTTGGCAGGAGAAACAGCTTCTCTCTAATATTTACTAGAAGTACACATAACTCTCCAACACAGGGAAGGGTCTCCAGAAACTGTTTTTATTTTAAATTTTACATAGATATAAATTTGTAAGAGTAAAACCTATTGGAATATAATGTAAAATCTTGGTACAGTGGAATGTGACAAAGAAGTACCTGGCTCTTCCTGGTTAGTATGCTGAATTAAAAGCATAAAAGAGCAGCCATTTCTCTGCGTACAGTGAGCTGAAGGATCAGGGCTCCAGGTCTCCCTCACCACAAAAGACCTTTATGACATAAAAGGGATGCTAATTGTCAACTAGAAATTTCCAACCAGGTTTGGGGCTCTTTCCATTGTAAGGGCATAGTTATCAATGTTCTGAATTCTGTCTGTATCCCAGGTATTATTTCATTGAATATTCTGGCACTATGAATGGAAAAAATTAAAAATACTTAATTTTAAATGAAATAAAAATTACCCCCCTTTCTCTCATTAGGACAGCATGGCATTAAAATATTCAGGTCCAGCCATGATTTTGCAAAGTATAATGTGGTATGCTTCAAATTAATATTTTCATTTGATTTTGTTTTCAAATTTGTTGTTTTATTCCACTGTGGACATTTCTCAGGGGTGCAAGCCCCTCCCAAATTTTATAGTCAAAGAAAACAACAGGAAAATAGAAAGTCCACCAATGGTGTCATTTCCTAAATATAAACATGCACTATATGGTTAGCAGAAACTTTCTAATAAAAGTGCTTCCGTTTTAAGGAATAGAAAATGGTTAGATGTATGGATGTACCTTGGCAAGGAAGGAGAGAGGCCCAAGGCACTGATCTCTTTTCCCCTCTTGCTGCATGTAGATAGGCTCTATTCATAATCTTGATACACTACTAATCAAGAGGACTTCTACAACAAATTGCTAGCTTTTCAAAGGCTTGGAGAAACAACTTTGCAGAATTTATAAAATTTGACAATTCATTGAAAAGAGAAGACAATTCCTTTTCTATGCAAACACCCTCCAGATATTTTTCTACTCTCAAAAGATTCAGGAAGTTCTAATTGTTGATTTTTTGATAAATAGCCACATGGTGAAATGATAGTCAGATTTTCTTACCTTCTCCAAGCCACAAAAGGAGTTCAGTTGGACTTATGTTTCTTGGGACATATGATTGCACACCCTAATTATTTTCATTGGAGAACTTCCAGATCTTTATGAACATGTTTCTCAAATTCAAAAGCCCAAAAGACTAAATATGAACACACTATAACTTGAAACAGAAATTGGTGGCATATAGGGAGAATGGGAACAAATTCTTACAGCAAATGGTAATTGGGACATAATTTTCACTGACCTCCCATTTCTTACACAGTTGAATGCTTACAAAAATATCTCTGTTCTCCAGACCTTTTAAAATTTTAAATGTTATAAGTTGTCAAAATAAATAATTTTTCCATAATCAAATGTTGGTTAATGGGTCTGTTTCCTTCTGATGTGTTTATTTTATAGTGCACAAGTTTCAAAAGCACAAGAAAGGATTAAACTAGGTATTTTTTTATCTTTGTTTACTTGCTGTCCAACAAGGATTTCAGTACTTAATGCTTATTTTCCTTTTAGCTGTCAGAGAGAGTCCCATCTTTGCTTAAGTATGGTTTCTCCTATGAAAATTTCCTAGGTTTAGTACCTGGACTCACTCAATAGGAATAAAACAGTTTTGGCATATCCTTTTTCAGTTATCATGAAGTTGAACAGGCTGATTTATATAAATGTTAAATCATCTGTCTCTTAAGCATTATCATGAAAATGTGACTGGATTTCACCATTGGAGCTTTATTTAGATATACAGCTTTGATAGCCTTTCTTGAACACACATATTTCTCCTTACTTTTGGAAAGTATCTTAAAAGACACTTTTTCCAATGCCAGTGCAGAAAAACAGGTACACAAACCAAGCCACCACTATAGAAGAAGAAAAAATTGCAACTCTATTAGGGCATGGACTTCCACATGTTCACACAGTACTTGCTTTTTTTTTCTTCATTTGTTTGTTTTTGGGTTTTTTTGTGCAGGGTTTTTTTTTTTTTGCTTTCTTTTTAAAAAACATTTTGACATTTTCTTCTGAACATCTAATGACAATGCAAAGTGAAAAGCATCACATTGGGTAAGGAATTTTGAAGGAGGCTCGAATGCAAGAGGGACCACTCTTTAACTTAAAAAACAAACACAACACTATGAAGAGGGAGTGTGCACCTTTGAGAAACCTTTTTCTTCAAAGTGAATGCACAAAATGAGGGGATTCACTACTGGCTCTTTCGCTTCACAGTGGAAGTGACCACTCTGGACACTTCGACATTGCTGCCCTGTTAGAGCTGCGATTCAGGCTTACAAATAAATTACAGAATTTGAAGGAGTAGGAAAAAGGCTTATAAGAAGTTTCTATTCATTTGAAAGTTAAAGAACCCCTACCCCATTTGACTGTCTTTTTTCCATTTTTCCTGCAGCAGAGTTTTATTTCAATCTTACTCATGAGGGAGTTGGAGTGGGGTAAGTCTTGCAGTCCTAGCGGCTGCTGTTCTTAATTGCTTCCTTTGCAGCAATAATCAGAGGAGTCAGGCTGGAGAGAGGTTTGGCTAATTTTAAAAATGGATGCTGCAAAAAAAAAAAGAGGAATTACTTGAATTATTTCCTGCAACAAGTATAATATTTTACATTTTCAAGCAGTCCTTTTTTCATTAACATGTATTTTGAGCACCCAATTAAATATTTTATTAAAATAGTGCCAGCTTTTGTCCTTCAGTATTATGGAACCTTCTGGAAGCTGACTGGCAGAGCTAGAAATTTGAGTTGGGGTCTTGTAAAATATCAGTGTTTACAACAGTAAACTGATTCAGAAAGTCTAACTTTTTGACTTTCTTAAGATTGATGATTTTATCTGGAGCTACTCTTATGCTTGGAAAAAATGTCTTTGACCTTGATCCTGAAACCAATGGCTTCCTAACTGCTAAAACCAACAGCTGTGCCTCCATCATTTCACTTTTGGCTCCTCTGCAGTACTTAATACAAGTGAATATCTCTTCCTTATTTGAAATGGTTTTCTCTTTTGGGGCCTGTGACATTCTACTGTCTGGGTTCTCTCTCACAAGCATGTTCACTCACTACTCTCTCCCATCTTCTTCCATGGTTTCCCCTCCTCCCATTTCTCAAATACCAGTACTAGTCTCTTATCACCTTCTTTTTCTAAGTTAATTCCTTTGAGAGCTCATTTACTTTCATGGTTTCAACCACTCATCAGCTTTATGGGGATGACTCCCAAATCTATATTGTGTGACCTGATCTCTTTTCTTAATTTTGGTCCTATTTCTTCAATTGCCTGCTGGATATTTCCTTTTAAATGTCCTTCTGTCACCTTGAATTTAGTATTTAAAAACATGTTAAGCACTCCCACCAGGGTCCTCTTGTGCAATGTAAACCACAGAGGCTTTGGAGTGAGAGCACTTAAATTCAATCCCCTTTGCTTATTACAACAGTTAAATTAGGTAAGGTAAAACCCAGTATCTTGTACACTACATAGAAGGAAAGACATGCTGCCATTGTATTATTCTCTATCACTTTTCTTTTACTGAATGCTACCAATGGTTTTATATTCTGAAATCTCTTTTATCTTCCTCTGTCTTATGTTCTACATGAAACCAGTTATCAAGTACTTCCTTCTCAATGTCCCTCAAAATGATCTGTTGCCTTCCCTAGTTCAGGCCTAATCAACTTTAATTCTGAACTATGACATTAATTCCCCCTTGATCTTCCTGCCTTAATTTTTTTCCTGTTGCTAATTCCTATTGCATACTACCAAATTACTCTTTTTTAAACAAAGCTTTCATCATGTGATTCCCTCAGATATCTTCAGTATTTCCCCACTGCCTATATTCCTAATTCTTTAGCCTGTTGTTCAAGGCACTCGATGGTCTTATCTCTTGCAACTTCCTACTTGAACTCTTCAGCTATACTTTCTATTTTCTGTTTTCTTAAACCTTGCCTACATGACTTCGGTCACACTATAGCTCTGCCATCTGTAATTCCTTCTCCCCTTTTTTTCAACCTATTCTAAACTGATCTGTCCTTCAATGCCCAGCAGAACTCCTTCCTGTTTATAGACATTTTCCGATTGCCTATTGAATCATGGCATTTACTGTTTGGACAGTCACTTCGTTTGAATGAATATCTAAACAAACTTGCATTTTTTTATGTACCCAAGAGATGATGAACTTCTGGAGAGGAGGAATCATCATGCCTTTAAGAAGTTTGTATCACACATTGCACTTAAGCCTTGCAAAAAGGAGTTTCTCAATAAATATCAATCAATGGACAGAGAACTGGCTTAGGCCATATAGAAAGTCGCACAAATATTCAATACCTGTGTCTTTTCTCAAGCCTTCCAGTGGTATGAATGTCATACATCTCTTTACTTTTAACCTCTAAACTGGGCAGTGACAAATTAAAGTCAGAGACAGAGAATGAAGTCATATGGACTTAAGGCGATACATGGGTTATTGCTATATAAATAAAATGAAGAGATGCAACAAACTACTCAATTTAGACTCAATATAGTTTTGCATCAGCTATCTCACTGGTACAGATAAAAGTACTATTAGGGAATAAACTAACTAGATAATTGATTCAATGATCTATGCGACCATATAGCTACATTGTGAAAACCACTATCTTTGTTTATCCTTGGTACATACATCAGGATGTGTATGTGGGGTGGTGAGAGGAGCGAAAAGATGTGGAAGTGAAGTACTTAAAAGGTCAGGTTTTTCATCTGTAATTTGAGATAGGATTAACTAGAGGATTAATAAAGGGCCATTCCAGATTTGACATTTTAGGGTATGAGAAGAGCTTGTAAAATGCTCATCAGTGGCAGAAGAGAGAAGGTATAACTTCTTTAATTCCTCCAAATAGGTTTGTCCCTGGTGTGATTTGGGTTGGGAAATATTTTTTGCCCAGTGGTGGCTCTCTGTCAGCAGGGAGTTTAGAAGCAATGGAAACAGTTTTTTATTTTTATTTTTTCCCTAGAATTGACTGAATCTGTGGTTGTGCCTTTTGTTTAATTTAATCATGTGTTCAAAGTCTCAGAAAGAACAATCAGTCACTGTTCTAGAATATTACAGAGCTTGATACATGTCCCTGAGGAACAGTCCCCAGCAATGACACTACATATGTAATACTGGACTTGTGTTGCTTTATCAGTATAAATAAATGTATACCTTGTTTCATTGCCCTTCACTTTATTGCACTTCATGGATGTTGCATTTTTTTCACAAACTGAAGGCAAACTCCCCCCCACACACACAACAAAATGATTATTGTAGTAGTCAGTTAGACAGACATGAACAGAGCAAGGATAATGGGCCAGGTACAGATGGTCAACAGGGCAGGAAGCCCTGGGTGCCTAGCAACGGGCAAAACTGGGAAAACAAAAGACCTCCAGGATGACCTTTCCTCTCCTAACATATTATTGGTCATGTGGTTTAGACACCCTGACCTTTCATATTGCTGGTCATGCAGTTTGGACCCTCGACCTTTCCTCTCCTGGCATGTTGCTAGTCATGTGGGTTAGACGCCCTTACAGGGCAAACAAACAAGGGGACCAGAGAACACCCCTTAAGCATTAAGCTCCCAGAATAATAAGGCTCTGATCTGCATCAAATACATCTAAGCTTTAGTTGTGTTTCTGCTCTAAACCCAAGAAAGCAGCAAAACTAGACAAGCTATGCCAAGGCTGCCTCAGGACCAGCAATATTGACAAATGATCCCCTGCCCTGGTGCCAACCAATCATTGGAGACCATGACCCTGAAAGGACACACCTGGAAAGCTGATGAGTATTCTACAGAGATCCTCCCCTGGGACCTCCCCTAAAATCTCCACCCTTGAAAGCTCTTAGGACAGAGGATGTAGGGTGCTCTCTCTCTCTTAGGAGCACGCCTGCACCTTTCCCCTCCTCTTCTTCTCCCCAGGCATGTTACCTTTACCCTTCTCTCTCCTAAGCTCCAGGGGCCCCCTTCTTTTGCCTCTGTAATTTGTTTTCTGGGTGCATTTTTTTCTACTGCTCAATGCTTCTACCTCTGTGACTTTCTCATAAACTATCTCTTACAGTTTGAGTGTTGGCTCTGATTTCTTTCCTAGCCAGGACTCCAGAACTGAGGTTGTTGAACCAAAGTCTGGTCTGACTCCACCAATCTAACACCTGGTGCTGCTCTTGCTGCAAACATAATTACTCATTTTATTGCTATAGTGGCTTTATTGCAGTGGTCTGCAACCAAACTTGCAATATCTCTGAGCTGTTCATCTTTTACCCTGAATTGGTTTGTGTAGTGCAAAGTCAGGCAGTCCAGGACTCAAATCCTAGTTCTACCACTCACTAGCTATGCAAGCTTCAATTTTTACATCTGTAACATGGGATAATAACACTTGGCCTATAGAGTTGTTGTAAGAATTAAATGAGATAATGTATGTAAAGAATTTGGTACATCATGGTACTAATGATTACCCTTGTGTATACTGATCCCTGAGAGACATGCAAAGGACAAATGGTTACAGAGGCCCTCAGCACTGGATGCTACTCACCCAGACAAGCAGGTACCTGCCATATGGCATCACAAGTAAAGGGGCTTTGGTCAGTAAAGTATTAGAGTAGCAAATTCCATAGAAATAATTGCATAGTTATGTAGAGAATTGCCTTCAGCCAAGAGTACCTGCATATAACATCCAGGGGCACAAATAAAGTTTAGCAACAGTAACATGTCAATGAATCATGTATCAGATGCATGTCTATATTTAATGTGCCTGTGGTCTAAAATCACATGGTTATAGCTTAACTCTCACTAGACATCTCTTGACAGAGCTCTCTTGCTTTCACACATTGAGGTGGAAAAGTTTAATGTAAAGACTCTTATAAGACACTTATAAGTTCAACTCTTATAAGTTGAACTTATAAGTTCAAAGTTCAAAGGCTCTTTATAATTGTCCTACTTTATTTTCACCTGTAAAAGCTCCTTGGCAGATCCTCGCCTATCCACATCCATCTCAAGACAGCGATTTAAAAAGTCACGGAATACAGCTGACAGTCTTTCAGGATTCTGGAGCTCTGGGGTTCCATTTGTAGCTATCAGATATAGTGCCTATAGGAAACAAAATTAGAGAAATCTATTCAGCACATACATATTAAGATTATGAACTGGCATAGAAGGCACAAATCCACTTTCTTCTGCTTTATTCAGTGGGTCTTAAAAATTCCAGTATACAGAGTGACATTGACATATATTTCAAAGTTTTTATAACCTTTAGTTATTACTCTTGTCAGTAAGTGACAAGACATCAGACACCCCACCCCACAAAATTTGGGAATAAGGTTATGTTTATCCTGTGAAAGTTAAACCAGTAAAATCCATATGCTATAATGAATGTGTGATTAACCACCTAGGAAATTAAACCAAGAATTGCCTGTAAATCTGTGATTCTGAAGAGTTGGGGAACATATACATCAAATCATGTTGATCTGACTATGTATAACCCCTGAAAGGCATGGTTGCAAAGGATATTGTAATTTATTAAGTGTTTATCTCGTTTAAAGAATACTTGTGAGCAACCCAGGGATGAGCAGAGTCCATTATAGAATTAGAGAAGTATAAAAACCAGAAGATGGCAGTGCCTGGATGAGAGATAACCTGTAAGGCCCAAAAACTCAGGTACTTTTATACTGTGTCAGATGTATCTCTATAGATTTTAATTACATTTCCCATGAAGGTTTGCCTATGAGAAAAGCTCACATTAGTAGCCCTGGAATCTGACAATCATGTGTCCTACTGTAAAATAATAAGTTGCTATTATATCATTGAAATCATTGTTGTATAAGGCTACCATGAGTAGATACAGATATTTATCTACTCATGGTGTGCTGAAAAAACCAAGGGACCTAGTCTTCAAGGCAGAGAGTCGGACCTGAGACCATGATTAATTCACAAATCCCATCATTCAAAGGCTCTTGATAGCCAAAAAAAGATGGTCATTCCTCATGACTCCTCTACGCAAACAGTTCTAGAGCATTAAGTATGCTTCAGCAATTTTTAGACATTGGAAGATCCAAAGATATTGGGTTGACCAAAAAGTCCATTTAGGTTTTTTTTTCTGTAAAATAAAAGACACATTTTTCATTTTCACCAATAACTTTATTGATTTGGATATTTTGAGTGTGTTGGCCTTTCTCCTGTGTGGTAGAGTGTTGATTGTTCTCAATGTCCCGAGTTGATTGCTATCAACTTCAACTGGTCACTCAAATGCATGGAGCATCATCCAGGGAGAAATCTCCAGCATGTAACTTTGCAAATCACTTTTGACATATTTGATCAGTCACAGCACCTTCTCCATACACTGTGCAAATCTTTTTTTTTTTTTTTTGCATTTCAGTTACATTTTTACCTTTCTTGAAATAATAAAGCATAATACGCTGAAAACGTTGCATATTTTCTTCCATCTTCAATATGAAAATGACTTCACAAAAATTCGCCAATTTTGATGTTTTAAAAAATGCATGCTGATATGACAGTTGTCACAATACAATCTAACACAATTGTTCTGAATGAAGTTAAAGACAACTAAGTGCTACTAGAGCCATTTTACAAAAAAAAAAAAAAAAGAACTTTTTGGCCAACCCAATATATAGATAATGTTCTACTTTCAAAGATCACAAAGTTTAATGAGGGAGAGAGACTTAGCTTCAAGACAGTGAGACAAGACCTAATCAAGGAACATAGCAAGGGCTAAGTAAATACAAGGATGAAGCAATTTACACCAGAGCTAAGAAACAGCCTCACCTAAGACATTGGCATTTGAACAGTATCTTCAAGATTAAGTAGGTGTTTTCCTGCAGGTACTGCCACCAGGGTTATGCCTGCCTATGCAACCAACCCCCTAACTATCACACAGACACATTCCCTCCTTAACTTGCTTGGGCTTTGCAGCAAATTATCAACTCTCCCCTTTTTCCCCAGCATGGCTCCTAATAGCATTATTAAAAGTATTTTTTATTAAAGTACTTTCCCAAGCCAGTTTTCATCAGATGGTAAGAAAATCTCTCCTTTCAAGAACCCTTCACAGATGTACTTTAGAAAGGGTTAGGAAGGAGTGTTTAATCCAGGGGCTGCCAACCTATAGCATGCACTAGAATCACCTAGAGAGCTTGTTAAAACACAGATTCCTGGGTCACCCCATTGTAAATCAGATTCAGTAAATCTGAAGAGGGTCCCAAGAATTTTTGTTTTAACAAGTTCCCTTTTTGATGCAGAAGCTGCTGCATCACATTTTGAGAACTGGTTCCAGGATCCAGGATCACATTTTGAGAACTGGTTTAATACACCAAGCTAATTAAGCAATGGGATAAACTAGAGGTTCCCACAATCACCTGGGTAGATTTAAAAGATTCCCCATGCCCACTTCTCACATCAGGCCAATTAAGTAAAAATCTCAGCATGGAACCCAGGCATCAATAATTTTTTAAGCTCTCCAGAAGATTACAGTTTACAGCCAACATTGAGAACCACTGGCCAAGGACTTGCAGCCCACTTAATAACTCAGAGTCTCTGTATCATACTTACAATGAAGATGAGAGCCACAAAATCCTATAGAGGGGGATTCTCTGTGTTGTAATGAGTGAGAATTACAATGACACATATTTCTATAGAATGAGACAAAACTTTCCTTTTTTCTTCCCAAAACATTAAAGAAACCCACATGTAAATACACCCTCCTCCAAACAAATAACTTCCTTTCCCTCACCCTTCCTATCTAATTTTAAATTATTTTAAATTCATAATTTCAAATTGATGAACGGCAAATGCAGGTGGTAGCTATTAGCACTTCCATGCCAAAATACAAGCCAGTATTAAATCTAGTCTTGACTAAAATGAGCTAGTATAGAAAAAGAATGCTTTTAGGAAATCATGAATTGGACTAATGTCAAATGGTGCACAATCATAGCAGATAAATATAAGTTCAGAGTGCTTTTTAGTCCTTGGGTAATCAGTGCTTGAAGCACATATTCTCACAAACCATTTCAGTTCCTTTATTAAAAGAAAAGTGGTTACTGCAAATTACACACATTGCCTCCTCCCAAAACTCTCTACTTTTGATGGGCCACAATTCTGCCACACTCTCTGGCCTTTGCTTCCTTTCTCTCTGCTCTGTAGCCAAGCCCAGTCCTAAACAAACAGAACATCCCAAGCTTCTAGGTATATCACAATGCTTCTAGGTATATCACTCTTTTCCTTCTTTCCACTCTGCCTAGATCTTTTTGTATGTCATACTGTTTCATTTTCTCACTTTTCATTCAGTATTCTTAGCTCAATACATTCTACTCTATATAATATTGTTCCTCACAAGTACAGCTACATCTCTACCTAAGATCTTCTCACCTCTCTTCAATCTATGCCTAATTACCTCACAAAATGCGTGCCTCTCTTTACATTCCATTTATGAATAAAAAATGACCCTGCTAATAGTTGTGAAGCTTGAATGGTCTTAGTGATACAGTGCAGCAAGGGAGAAGAATTGTCCTGTAATTTGAACAAGAATCAACAGTAATAAGGAACTGCTGCTTTGAACTGCTGCAGAACTTCAAAGAATGCATGTGTCCTCTTCTGAATTTCTATAAAAAGAATGGCTGTGGTTTTTGTTGGAGGATGGGACTGATGGTGTAGGAGAAGGGGTCTCAGTTGGCAGCATAGCACATGATTCCTGCTGGGTGAATAGTGTCCCTAACATAGGTATCAAATGCCTTTTTGATAGGTATCAGTCTGCCTTTTACTTAACATAGTATCATAAATATTATTTGTTGTTTTTAAAATTGCTCCAGAAGTATAATTTGAAGAACTGCATAATAGTTCAGTATGGGGATATACTATAGTTAATATTGTTGGATTGATCACTTAAAAATGAAGGTAAAAGGCTGCGCTTCCAATTTACACAAAATTCCTTATTTTTTTCTCTTTGCATTCCTAGGATTAAACCTGCTTTTCATCAAGTACTACCCCTTGAAGGAAAGAAAAGCTCAGACAATTTCTTTTTCAATTATTGTTTTTGTTTTAATAAAATCAAAACAGTTTAATGCAGTTTAATACTGTTAATCAAAACAGTATTATTTTTCAACCAATTTCCATCATAAAAATCCACACTTTCAGTTGTTATTATGGGTTGCACTGGCTTTTGTGGACTTGCCCAGGAACATATTCACTATGCATATGCATGTTCTATGGGAACATGCACTCTGAGTTTCAAATAATTAACTTAAAATGAACTTTTGTAATACATCCTGTGTGTTAGCTATTAAAAGAAAATTTTTGTTAACATCTATGCTAATGAAAGACAAATACAACTGTAGCCAATATAACAATCACAGAAAAAAAGGATTTTACTAGCAAAGTTGTCTTAGCTGAAGAAAGATTGAGGAAAATATATAAAGGCATGAGTGATCACATTTTGGTTTTATCTGTTAGCGGAAACTCAAAGAAAGTGAGATGGTTATTAGAAATTAGACTAGAGATTTCCTTTTTAGTTGGTTGCTTCTTAAGAAACCCACTGGAGTTCAACTTCCTCATCCAGCAACCTGCCCCTTCTTCACTCTTACTGTAATCACTAACTTCTGTTACTGCAACCTATAGAAATGTCTTTCATACTCAACCATTTCTTTCTATATTCACTGTCTCTGCTTAAGGCTGAGCTTCTCTCAGACTGTACCATAGCTTGCTGATTGTTTTTCTTTACTCAAGGCTTTTTGTTCTTCAGTCCATTCTCCTTACCAATCTATCCCATCGGAGATCTCATCATGTTATCCATCTCTCTGCTTTGAAAAATTTTGGTGACTCCCTATGGCCCATAGAAGTGTTTTTCATATTATTTTCCCCAAAATTCTCCTTAAAGGCAGCTAAGAGGAAAAAAAGGTGGGAGAGCGAGATAGGTATAGAGATTCTAGGATCCTGTGCCCACACATATCTGTTTCAATATGAGAAATATATCTTTTCTTTTTTTATTTATGCATCCAAGCAAAGTTTCATTTGAACCAAGGAAGCACTGTAGTCATTTGAAAACCACTGGTCCTCAGGACATAGCAAAGATTCCTTAGCAAGGTATATAGTGCCCTTCATGATTTGGGGCCTGCCCACCCTTCATACCCTTATCTGTTTTCTTCTCACCCTGGAACCCTTCTTACCTCAACCCGACACATGTGTGCCTGTTGCCTAAAACTATACACACAAATTTGTTCATCATTCCCATAATAGAAAATGTTCTTTCACATCTGACTAAAATTCTAATCCTATTTCCCTTAGGTGCCTGGTGAAATTATACTTGTTTTTTAAGCTCTATTTCAAATGGCACTTCCTTTCTATAGTCTTTTCTATCTGTACCTGATAGATATGGTGATCAACCACCTCGGTTTTCTGAGGACTATCCTAGGTTTTAGCACTGAAGATCCTGTGTCCCTCAATACCAAACAAAGCAGGATAATTGGTCACCCTACAGATGGAGTTAGCCACTCCCTCCCTTGAGTTACCAGAGTCCTTTGCTCATACCCCCATTTTCATACTGTATTGTGAATACTTGTTACATCTCTTTAGGTCTGACATCCTAGAATGTGAAGGTGGAAATTGTGTATTTATCACCTATGGATTTCATGACAATGGACCCAAAATAGTTGCTCAATAAATATTTTGTTGCTGAATGAAATGAGAGACAAAATATATAAATAAATGTAACTGAGCTGGGAATATAACAGAAGATATACAAAGTATGAACGCTCAGAACCTAAAGTAAACTTTAAACACATAAGAAAATACACAGAGAATGACAAAGACAACTTTTTGTAGTTGAAGAGGCCTGGCACGTGCTAAGTTCTGACTAACCACTCCTCAGTGTGGGCTAAGGAAGAGGGCTCCATGAGAAGTGATGGAAGGAGATGCCATTAAAAGGAGGGAAAACTAGAAAAAGATGACCACAACAGGAAGGGGAAGAACAAGTGTTCTCTGGAACCTGGAATGTAGTTCAGAAACTTAGCCTTCTCTGACTGATCTTGAACAGAGAAGGTGCTTTTGATTAATCTTCTGTTATATCATTGAACAAGGTCTGTTTAATTTCTAAGGTAAGGTAATATAGGACCTATGATATTATTTATAATCTTAGAAAGACAACCTTTGGCTTAAAAAATGGTGGCCCTCTTCATTGTGATATACCTAGAAGCTTGGGATGTTCTGGAATTCTTGGTGATTCAAATCTCTTGGCAATAACACATAAAGATCAGTTTTCACTGATCCCAATGTGCAACTAAATACACCTATGTACTCAGAGAAAACCACTTTGTCCATTTGAAGGAATAATTCAATTTATCTTATTGGCAATTTTCTCAGTTAAAAAAGATCAAAGCAGTCATCTTAGAAGTTACCACATTTCTTCAAAACAATCCATTTATACCCAATAAATTTGCATTAAAGCATTTTTGCAATAGGACTAACCATTTAGTTAAAAAGCTTCAGTTTGTGACTTCAGTTCATCATAACAGTTTATAAATTTTAGGTTAGGATGCTAGAAAACAAACCAGGAGACTTACATGGAAATGTGTTAGTAACCATGAAAGATCCCAGCACTGATTAAAAAAGGATAGACTATGGTACAAACATTTCCTTCTAAGTTGGCTACTTGAGACTCAAAATACATTTTTTCCATGGATATTCTGTTATAAATAGTGAGCAGGCTCCAAGCATAGTTCATACAATGCAATTTAACTACAAGACCATTAGGCAGGCTATTAATCTACATTGCAATATCTATATAAATACTATGTCCATGGGAAGTATTAATGTCTAACATTCATTGAATGATTACTATTAGCTCATTTAATCCACAAAACCCATTGAGATAGACTGAATTATGATTCCTAATTGACAGATGAAGAAACTGAGGCCTGTGATGTTTATATAATGAATTTTCTAATATCACACAACTAGTAATAAGGGAATCAATATTTGAATCCAGGTGTGTAAGTCCAGAGTCCATGCTCCTGACCACTGCACAATATCACCTCCCACAGTTCCCAGTCTCTGAGGTAAGAATTCTCCTACCAGAGGCAGACAAGAGCTCTTAGAGAAATGAGGCACACTGAGCATGAACAGCTACACCTCTACCTTTATGGAAGAAATAGGACCCTTGAAGTTGTTTTCCATTTGCTTGGAAATGGGAAACAAAGAGTAGGTATGAGTTAGAAGAGTTTTACACTGTATTTACCAGTGTCTACATATATGTTGAAAGTTTATAAGCAGCTTTTACTCTGGCTGTTATCAGAAACCTACTGTTGCCCTGGTTCCTTTCTCATTTTAGAATTTGCAACTTCCTTTGAGTGTTTCATAAGAGAGATTTGGCAATAAGTGATTTGACATTTTGGTTTACTCATGACTGTATGTCAGAGGTTAAAGGCCAGAATGTATTGCTGTCTCTGAAGTGTTTATGGATTTTATAAAAGCCCCCGACATTTCTTTTTAAAATATTTTATTTATTTATTTTTAGAGAGAGGGGAAGGGAATGAGAAAGAGAGGGAGAGAAACATTAATGTGTGGTCGTCTCTTATGAATCCCCTACTGGGGACCTGACCCGCAGCCCAGGCAAGTGCCCTAACTGGGAACAGAACTGACAACCCTTTGGTTCACAGTCTGGTGCTCAATCCACTCAGGCACACACCATCCAGGGCACATTTCTTTCTATTAAGAACAGAGTAAATGGGGCCAAACCTCCAAACAAATTGCCATATATAACTAATATTGTATCCCATACTTTGACTTATTCAAGCCAACAGTCCAATGTGATAACTGAATAAGCAGTGTGGTCTAATTTAGCTCCCTACTTGTCTTGCATAGTAGTTCTCATCTGTCACCAAATTATGTAGGGGGGGCATTTTATTGGTTTTTAATCCCCTTACAGGTTGATGGTAAAAGGCAATTAGTTACCACTGATTGATTACGTGTTGGCCTAGCTTTAGAGTGCTCCTTTCAAGCATTAGGGACTGGCCACTGCAATAAATTAAATTTCAGATGACTTTGATAAAGCATTTGTTCATTCTAATCTCTCAGGATTAATAATGCTTATCAACAAACATGGAGGCTTTGTATACTCAGGAAGTAATCCTTGGTAGCACAAGCAAAACCCAAGGTTTCAAATCACAGGGGATTTGGAAGTGGGGGTAGGGGTAGGTATAGAGAAAGAAAATGAAGGAAAGCAAAATGAAGCAGGAAGTAGAGGAGAGTAATTGTGAGCAGAGGGAACAAGAGAATATAGGGCAAAGACAGGGGCCAAAGGACAATGGGGAGAGAAGGTGGCTGGTGGAATGAAGAGGAAGAAAAATGAAGATAAAGACTAGAAAATCAGTGAGGTCAAGGGGACCTAATCCTAGGTTCCACTCCACTACTGCCCCATATCTCTGGCCCTTTTTCACACAAAACATCTCAAAACATTGTCTATATTTGGTATATTGACTTCCTTACCTCCTATTTTTCTCTTTTACCCACATCTAATTTTGATTTCTAAGGTATCATTTAACATTATACATTTGTTTATATCTCATTTCAGAATATTAGAGCAGGAAGGGACTAACTTCCGGATTCTTTGGAGCTTTTCTATATAACCATATTAGGATAAAAATAGTCAAATTGTGATATGATCTGTGAAACATGAAGTTTTGGTTACATAAACTGGTTTCAACTTCAATTTTATATGCAGTTCATCAGCTGAGCATCTCGTACACAATAACATACAATTCTTCCCATCACTGCACAGAGTATAGACCATGGGTCCCTGCAGCAGCTTTATCAGTGTAGTGCTCTGCCCTGGCTTCTCCCCACAATTTCTGTCAGAGTAAGATTGCCCAATTTCACATGTAGCATGTTTTACCTCGCTGAAGTGCCTTTGCTTGTTAAGAAAAGAGAAATCTTTCCACTTTATGAGGTACAGATTTTGTCAGGAGGTGATGAGAGAAATCTCTGAGAAACTTTCAGAAGATCATTCCTTTTTTTCCTTTTTTTAATAATTTTTTATTTTGATTTGTGTTCAAGTACAGTTTTCTGTCTTTTACTCCCATCCTAGTCCACCCACTCAGTACTCCCCACCTCCCTCTCATTTCCAACCCCCCCTAGTTTTTGTCCATGTGTCTTTCATACTCGTTCCTGTAAACCCTTCCCCTGTTCCCCTGAAATTCCCTCCCCTCTCCCCTCTGGACACTGTCAGCCTGTTCTCTATTTCAGTGTCTTTGGTTATATTTCGTTTGTTTGTTTATTTTGTTGTTTAGGTTCCTGTTAAAGGTGAGATCATGTGGTATTTGTCTTTCACCACCTGGCTTATTTTGCTTAGTATAATGCTTTCCAGTTCCATCCATGCTGTCGCATATGGTAGGAGCTCCTTCTTTCTTTCTTCTGCATAGAATTCCATTGTGTAAATGTACCATAGTTTTTTGAAGATCATTCCTTTTTAAGCATATCTAAAGGTGACATACACTCGAACCATGGTCCTTCTAGCTGTCAGGGAAGGCTGTAGCCTATCCACAGCCTAAGAACACAGAATCAGAGCAAAAGACCCATGAATTTCCCCTTTAACTTAAGTGATGTCATGTGGAAGCCCCATGGAGGAAACAAATTTAAAAAGAACTGTTCTGGTGGAATCAAGAAACATGTGACCTTCCCTTCGGCTCCTGTAAAGTCTAAGGAATTGTGGAGTTTACTGGTAAACAACATCATCAAATTCCACTTGTTTGAAACCATAAGGAAATGGAAGCCCAGCAAAAAGTAATCCATATAAGGTTATGGAACTCCTTATTGGTAGGCCTGTGAAGATAATTCACTGTTAAATTCATAATGCATACAGTTGGTAGTGACACTAACTAGTTCCTTGTCTGGTACCCTCACATTCATTGGCCATGCCTACATGAAAAGTACTGATGCATTTTTCTATTTTAAGCACTGGGCAATTCTTATTTTATAGGCAAATTTGAAAAATATTCTATTAATTTATTTTTAGAGAGGAAGGGGTAGAAAGAGAGGGAGAGAAATATGAATGTGTGGTTGTCTCTCATGTGTCCCCTACTGGGGACCTGGCCTGTAATCCAGGCAAGTGCCCTGGCTGGGAATTGTACCAGTGACCCTTTGCTTTGCAGGCCAGCACTCAACACACTGAGCTACACCAGCCAGGGCTAGCACTGGGCAATTCTTCACTTAAAAAAAAAAAGAAGAAGAAGTACAGAAAGAGGAAAAAGGAGGAGAAGGAAGCAAAGGAAGAGAAGAAAGAATGACAGAGGGAGAGTGGGAGAGATGGAGATAGAGAGTGAGGATAAAGAGGGGAGAGAGAGACAGAGAGAGAGACAGAGAGAGACAGAGAGAGACAGAGTCACCCAGGTTTCAGTAATGTTAGAACATTGGCTCTCCTAGCTACAGAACTAACGCTGTTTTAATCAGGTTAACTTTCTCTGTGAAGACACTTATGTAAGACATCTCAGAGTATACTTTTGTCATAATACAAAGGATCTTCTAAAATGATGTAACGACCAGTTTGGAAAAGGTATATTTCGAAAGTCAGCAGTGTTCTTAGTTATCAGGTAAACCCTGACTTTCTTGGTGAAGTCATTTTTCATTGGCAAAACCACAGATTTAGAAAACCATTGAATAAAACATGTGAGTGAGAATTTCAGGGAGCAAATACCTATCATCACACTCATGATTTGCATATTTAAAATAAATTTTGATTTTGAGGGATTTAACTCCTTAGTTATAACTCTGGTTATACCCATCAGGGACCCACAGGGGCACTTGTATTTCATAGGTGATTGGTGATTTGTGACCCTATGCAGCAGAAAGCAATGGAAAATCAGTGCATGTTTTTTTCTCAATATTTATTTCTTTATCTTTCATAATTTTCTTACTTTGAAAACCTTATGATGAGACTGTTTACTCATTTATAGGATCACCAAGAGACTGAGGACAGCACATAACAACTTATTAGGACAATAGGGATTATGTATCTTTGTTTTATTCCCAAACCATGCCTTAAGGACACTGAGGAATAAGAGTAGGATAAGGGAATATCATTCTTGGCCAAAAGTAGGTCTCTAGTCAAGTTTTGATCTTTCTTTCCCCCCTCTTCATCTACTCAGAGTATCTTAGATTTTAGTTCGTTGTGAAATCAATTTCTCCTTTGCCTGTCTGCTGGGCCATTAACTCACAACTTTGAGGCATTTGCTTCCAAATTACAATCTAAATGATACTTGCATCTTTCCTATAGTTAGAGCCCACTTTCGTATGTTAAATTACTGACAACCAATGACTCATAAAAGTTGTCTATCTTTTGATAGGCACTGTTTTTTCTCAGATTAAAAAGAAATCCTGTTACTGTTCTATAATTATTTTAGTTGCAGTTATCCCAACTATCCCCTACTTTTAGGCATAGGTTTGCCCTCAGTGTAGGAGTGTCAACAAACCATCAATAAATCTTGCTGTTCTGTAGTGGCTTATGGAAAAAGGGAACGCTCCAAGCTCTTCCTAAAATACATTAAAAACAATACTGACTGAGTGCTAGTAAAGTATGATTGCTTCTCTAGAGATCAGTAACTTTATGTCTGACTTTAATTCCAAATGAGCAAACACCTTCAAACCCAGACATTCCAATACACAACACAGGTTCCAGTGGCTAGAGGAAGCTAGGAGCACCTTGTCCTTAGTTGCTAGAGATTCTCATCTGCTTTTGCTCTCTTTTCCAGAAATGCAAGCTAACCAGAATTTCCCTAACCAGAATAATACTTATGTAGTGCTTTAAGTGTAAGAAAAGAGGGAGTAATGAGTCTCCTAGTGCAGACAACAGATCTGAATTTAGATTTCTGCCCTCTCTTTTCCCTGGCTATAGAGATTATGCACTCCTAATCATGAGTAGTTAGCCTGATGTTTTTATTAACACCAGTACGTGCTATGTACTCAGAAGAGAAGCTAGCACAGTTGAATGATGAACTCCATTTTCAAGTAAAACAAAATTGAAAAAGAAAATGACATATTATGAAGGTATATGCTGAACTAATGTCATTTCTTTTTTGATAGTGTTACTGGACTGGTAAATCAGAGAATGCCATGTAGTACATCAAGACTTCAACAAGGTATTGAAAGAGTTACTAATGACACTTTTTTAGATGAAATGAGGAAGTGGGGGAAGAATGAGAGTGTGCTTCTTTCTGACTGAATAACCATGCTCAAGAGGGCTGATTAAAATTTGTTTTGCAGAGAGAAGATGGCAGCTTGGTAAGAGGGAGCAGATTCCACTTTGCCCTACACATGAGAGATAAACCTGGCCAATCTATGGAGGAACAGAGTAGACAGCCAACAGCACCACAACATATGTGAAAATAGATAAAAAATTGTAGTGGACATTGAAAAACCAGACAATAAGGGAATTGTTTTGGGATAATAAAGGCCAGAGATGAGCACGGGGATCAGGGAGGCTACAGCCCTGGCCCAGGCCTGTTGGGCCGACCACAGGGAGCTGGGACAGCACTCCCTCCCTGGCCAGGCAGGGTTTGAGCAGCACTTGGAGAAGTCTGGTTTCTTGAAATTTCAGAGAGCAATTCCAAGGACTGAGCAGCAAACACAGGGGGGCTGTGAGCA